>WNHD01002216.1:0-16974 GCA_011057455.1 Ganaspis sp. Gsp50
TACACTAGTAAGAGAGATTTTTATAATTAGGCGAAAATGTTATGTCAATATTGACACAACATTGACTGAATATTGAAGGTGAACATTGAAATGTAATATACGCTCAAAGTTTCGAGTAGATATTCTTTACGTGCGGACATTTAAACATCGACACAAATTTGTATGAACTTCGGCATGTAAGGTTCCTAACCTCGCACAGCGAGGTTATGTTATGTTTCAGGGAAGTTTGGGTGCTGTGTGGAAGGCTGAGTCCGACGATGCAGGTTTGCAGTGGATTCCAATTGTTTTAGCCATACAGTTGCATCTGCAGATCCGGATAAACCATCAAATTCTTCGATGTTGTGTGAAATATCCAGCAACACATTATACATCGGTGGCGCTGCAGGCGGCTGCTGAACTGCTGCTACTAAGGCCACCTTTTTCTGCATCAGTTGGGTCGTTAATGAAATTAGCTGTTGCATATCATTTGCAGATGATGATGATGGCATCTGGTTCGGTCCCTGCTGTCCATTATTTGGTGCAGGATTTTGGGGTGCTTCTCTTTGATTCCTATTTTCACTCATGTTTAAAAGCGCATTCGCTGCCACTCTCCCACCGTCGTCCATTTTCCGAACTCACAGACAATAAGTTTCGTGAGGAGAAGAAATTACGAACAATGTTCGCTTACAAAAGTTACAAATCGCGCACGCGCACTACGTAGCGTCCTTTGCTCAACGCGTCTCGACAGGCATGTCCTCCATTTTGAAAAAAATCTGCATCACAAAATGATGCAGAATCTTTTCAAAATGAAAAACTTCACAAAATTTTTTCTTCACATAATGAAAAACTTAGTTTTATAATTCGATGCACAAAACTTAACAAAAACTTGATATCCAAGGGAGCACTTTTTTAATCCCACTTCTGAATTGTTAACAGGCTTTTTGTTAAAGCTTTTAATTAACATACTTGGGTGGTTAATTGGAGCACACTTGGAACAGACTGGTTTATTATAGTTTCAAATCAGATAGAATCTTTATTAATTTCACATATTGTACTATATTATGTGGTATTGAAATTGACGGCAAACTTTATTTTTTGCGTATATCTAAAACTAGGCTATATTTCTATAATGCATTTATCATTGCCTAATAGCAGGCGTATAGAAAATATTACATTTGAAGTATAAAATGTCTATTCTTTTATTTCTATATCTACAATACATTAAAAAGTTTTTTAAAAATGTGTTCGACTAGAGTGAGAACATTTATCGCTGCAATTTCTTTCAACTTTAAAATTAAGTAGTTATTCTTTGTTCTGGAAATATAGATATTTCATTTACCGACAGCTCCCTATTTTAACATTTAAAGAAGAAATTAACATTTAAAGAAGAAATTTGATTATCAATATTAATAAATGTTTATCTCATTTTATTTATACTTCTGTTCATATAATTAAGTAAAATTTCAATATTTGTTAAATATTTATTAGTTCATAAATGTTTTTCTCGCTCGCGTGTTATTTTTGTTGGTTTTGATCATCAAAATGTTTTTTAAATTATCGTTCATGTTCTCCCTCTAGTCGAGCGTGCTAAGGCACAGCTCCTAGGTACGGTTGAGATCTAACATTCGAGGTTCTAATCCTGCAGCCCACCATGCTAATGTCAAATATTCAATTTCCATGAAAATATTTTGTTTCATCGAGTATAATTGATTATTGTGATCTAATATAAAATATAAAAGGTTATTAAATTTTGTTAAACCTTCATAAACAATAATTTTGTATAAAATAAAAAAAATTCCTAAAAACATTTATTTCAACTGAAATATATAACGTGAATCCTCAAAAATATTTATTGCGCTTTTAATAAAAAAATAATTTCAACTAAAATAAAATCAACAATTTTAACTTGAAGTTAACAAGAAAAACTAACGGGAAGTTAAAGTGGTAAAGTTCCGAAAGGGCGGATATTTTGAGTTTCCAGGAAGTTAACTGGAACTTAATCATTTTAACTTCCGAACCTAACGCCGATAGCTTTCAGTTAGCTTCCCGTTAAATTCGGTGCTATCTGGGTAGTCAGTTTTAGAATTTCTAAATTTCTAGAATATCAAATTCTGATATAAAACCGCCTTTTCCCATGAATGCTATTCAAGTATTAGAAACTTCAATATGAATTTTAACATTTATTATAAGAAAAAGTTTCTCCGTGTAAAATTGATTTCATTAGAATACTTAATTAGAATTATTATATTATTGATGAGAATCAATTAAATTAAAAAAATCATTTAAAACTGCAACAGGGTATAAAAAGATATTAATTTTTATTGAAACTTGAACTGTTTTCTGTGAATAAAAGCTCTGAAAAATTGACCTTAACTGTATTACATTATCAGAAAGTATTGTTATTATAAATTATGTAAAATTAAGGTAAAACTTTTTATAGTTTATTAGAGTTATTGTTTCTCACAAGTGGTGAACGAATTGCTAAGTTAGTATATAAGAGCATAGAATAGAGTGCGATATACAATATGTAAACAAGCAAGCGTCTTTATGTTATGCGTTGTATGTTTTAAAATTTAAGTGCGTTTTCGTAGATGTTATATAGTTAGGGTTTGACCAATAATAAGAAGCGACTTAAAATCTCACGTAATAATTGGTAAGAATAATGTAAATATTATAAATGATAGAAATCAGGAAACTGTTCTTTTCTTTTTATTAAAATGTTGTTTTTGAGTCTACAATAGTTACTGCTGTAGAGGAAACGATAGTCAGTATTAATCCTTCGTGCAGTACTATTGTAAAATTAGGAGGCGTGGTCAGGTTTCCGTATTTTACAATAGTTCTGTTGTACGGACTGAATATATAGTGATTGTGGTAAGTGTGTATTCCTATAGACTACACTCTAAATCTGAATCAGTGAAAATTTCACTGAAACCCATTCAGTGAAATTTTCACTGATTCAGATTTAGAGTGTACTGTAATCGTTAATAAATATTTAGTTTTCATTCGTATTAAAGTAGTAGCGGTTATAATATTATATTAAAACAGCTATAGTAGAACTGTCGTAGAGATTACAATAAAGTGATCAGTAATCCGAGCTCTACAAATCAACTATTGTAATAGCTACACATTATTTTTTTCAGTGTAATTTTTTACATAAATAATAATGAATATTATTATAATATTAAACTGAACTATTTTCGTGCATTTCTGTAAAATAGTTAATTACTGTTTTGGAACTATATATTTGTTGAGAGGTTCTAAAGAGGCTTAAAAATAGTCCCTTTGAACCCTTAAATTATGTACATAATTCAAAATCTTGTACAAGTTTTTGTACAGGGATTTTCAGCAGGGCACTGCAAAATTTTCATTTTAATCAATTCTTAAATACTTTTTTATAGCTTTGATTTGATGAACCGCAAACGTTTTATATTACTCATAAGTTAAAGTCTAATGTCTCCAAAAATATTGATCTATAACCTCTTTTGTAGGAAATCAAACCAACAACTTTTCCCTGTACATTTTTGGTAAAATTAATGATTTCGGAGATAATAGCAAAAAACGAGAATTTAGTTAAAATACATCTTCATTAACCAGTATCATCTCAGTAGTATTCTTGCTCCAATAGACATTTTTGTAGAGTGTTTCATTCTGAGTAAATTGAAACTATGCCCAATGTAATAACATAAAATGCGACTGAGTTATAGTTTGAAGAAAAGTATGTCGATTTACGTGTATTTCATATGGAAAATAATTTTATGCTTTGGGAAGATACTTAAAATTAATGTTAAGGGCTATAACTTTCCGGGAATACTTCTTTCGACATATCCAATAAAATTTTAGGTTGAGTCTAAAAAAATGAAGTTGGAAAAAATCACCCTAGGATATACGAAATATATCTCATTTAGTGGAATAAAAATATGGTATTAACTTTAATTTTCATGTCGTGTTTGAAAATGAAGGGATCCCCTTAGAAATTTTCACTCATCTACAATTGCGCAGTAAATTTTGTTTATCTAGAGTCGTTTAGGTCAAATGAAAATAGCTTGCGAAATTTATCACATATTTCATAAAAATAATGAGTTTATTAAGCTAACCTTTATAGCCACCTTTACAAATATTATAGAAACATTTCTGGGTTCTCTTATTTATGAAAAAAGTGTCAAGAGAATAGAATAATTATAGATTAAATTCGTTACAAATGTAATTAAGAATATTTAATTTACTTGCGCTAAATAGTAAACAGTTACCTACTCTCAAATTTCAATGAGTCCCTCTCCATAATACTTTATCGAACATTGATATGTTCAAATGTATCTATCATTCGCTGTCTCGTCAGAGACACTAGTTTTCTGTTCTGCATTCGTTGTCATATGTTTTTCAAAACATGCTTATAACATCCGTGAAATTGAAAAACACCACAGATGCTTGTGTCATGACTCTCGCATTGACCATTAGCAAGATTTATGATTTTATTTTGACAACAAAAATAAAATAATGAATAACGATTCCTGTTTCAAACCTTTCAAAATTCAATATCTTGAAATAGTGACAACTGTATACTTTACAGAAAAAATAAAATCTTTAACCGTTTGTATTTCATAACCAAAATGACAGAAAAATAATTACAGTTTTCAGAAAAATTATATCAAACAGTTTGTTCTTAGCACAAATAATAACCCCTTACAAATTTAAAAATATTTCAATTCTTTTCAATTTTGCCCTTCTTACTGAGGAAAAACATATGTCGGTGATTGCTTGTTAAAAGAATTTATTTTTCTATGTCTACTAAAAAAAAGCCAAAAATTAAGTTCAGAACAAGTTTTTAAAAAGTGACAACTGATTTCGAATCAGTGATAAATAGTTCATTTATTTAATTTATTTAAATAGGGTTCCAATTTTTAAAATCTTCTATTAAAAACACTTTCAAATGTTTGATACAAATTGTAATAAAAAATGTGTCGAATAAATTGACAATAATTCCTTCTGGTGATAATTTAAACCTGTTGAGAAATATAGTTATATACTTCTACAGCCTGTTCCTTTAAGCTATAGAAATAACAGCTTATCGATGTTCAGAAAAAGCTAAGCCATCCCAGAATAACCACAACTGTAACAACATACTATGTAATTGCCCATATTTAATCTCAAACATGAGGGTTCAATAAAATAGCGATACCTATTTAGTGTTTCCGTTAGAACTTAAACCGTTAAAAGCTTGTGCATTTTGCGGTCGATCTCTCGTTGGCTTTCTAGAGGAAAAAAACGATAAAATACGATGAGTATTTGATGGGGATTCTCGTACAATGGGATGCTGTGTATAGACTATTGTCAGGCATTGTTTGACCAAACCCAAAGCAAACCTTTCGACTAAGCTCCATTATTTTATTATTTTCAAGCACGTCACTTTTTTGTCGTGATCAGAATGTCATTAGAAGTCATGACAAGGAGAAAATACGAAAATTTTCAAAAAGCCTTCAACTAATTCTAATAATAATATTGACAGTAGAAATAAAAAGAGAAAGAAGCGTAGAAAAGAAATGCTTTTTTGGATAGAAGGTGCAAATGTCAGTATAAGAAGTAAATTTTCCTAGATACCACTTTTAAATATAATATTAATTCATACATAGCACATTACACAGAAAAAATAAAATTTTGCTTTTTAATGTAAAACCTGTTCAATTTCAAAAGGTGTACAGTAATTTTACAGGCACATGCCTGTAAAAATCCAAGAGCTGCTTGGAATTCAATATTATTGCGTTAAAAATTTTCAGATTTTTATTCTGCGTAGACATACATACAAACCGTATGCAAATGGAAACTTTGATGGAATTTTTTAAAAGGTCAACTATACTTTTTCTGATTTATTTTGTATTTTTTTGGAAAACATGTTGTTCCTTGAAAGAACTTTTTTTGTCTGTGTTGTAGTTTCAAATGATTTTACCCAATAACTGTTTATATTTAAAAAAAACTGTTTTTGTATATACTTAAGAGAAAAAGCATAAAATGTTATGCGCTCCAAAGAAAGGTACTCTAGAAGATTTTTAATATAGGATATGTTTGATAATAGTTTTAATTTAATTAATAATTTCCTTATATTATTATTTGCAAACAAAAACATATTAAACATTCAGGAAAAACTCTTTTTGATAGCAAATAATTAAAAAGAAAGCTTTTATCAAGTTAAAAATACAATCAAACATAACCTATGTGCAAAAGCTTCTAAGGTCCCTTTCTTCAGAATGCTCCACAAATATTCTTTAAAAAAACGACATCTCATAAATATTTGGAATTTTCTTCATGTATACTTAGAGAATGTTTTTATGGCTTCTCAACACTTTTCTTTCCGCGTGAGCGTATGGACAAAAAAAAATTAATTTTAAAATCCACCTTTTAATGTTGAAACCAAATATTTATGACCAATTTCTAATCAATCAATGACAATAGTAGCCAAAAATGTGTAAAATAGGAAGTCATTTTAAAGAAAAAAAACACATAAATTTTTTTCTTTTTCAAAGATTGATTTTTAATTTTAGATGTTACGTTTGAAATATATATTTTAATTTTGTAAACAGAAACTAATTGTAATAATGTATGTCAAATTTTCCATTCCGTTTTACGTCCTTATCATTGAAAGACAATTTTAATTTAACCAATTTTTTTTTTAAGTTAAGTATTTCGTTTTACTGCGTATGGAAGAATTTTAAAAAACGTTTAGTTTCAATATCAAGAGGGTGGTTCTCGTGGTTAAGGGTAAACTTTAGAAGTTTGTTTTATGGACATTTAAATGTCTTGAATTATTCCTAGATTTTGGGGATTAAGTGAGCGGTTATCTGAAAAATTATTTTGGGGACGTTTTATGATTGTTTCTATTTTGCAATTAATTTCTATAGGTCTTTAAACAATATTAGAAATATAAAAGTGAATAACAATAAAATTTAAAATGTGTTTAATTATAACTACTAATACACCGTAACGTCGTCCTGTCAACCAATTGTGAGCATTTAGCAAAAAATTTTTTCGCGAAATTATTTCACTACGTTAAATGTTGAAATCAACATGACATACAACAGTATACGTGAATTTCAACGAGGTTGGTTGGAGAAACAATATTTGAAGCAGACTAATAAAGGGGATGGGAGTAAAACGGAGGTGAAAAGATGTAACACATGCACATGGCACGGTCAATGCATCCGCCGTCCGACGACTGCATGGAACCCCACTTTATAATCCGCGCAAACAAATACAACCCCCTCAGGGTGCATGCAATTTACCAATGTTAAATGCAACATAGATATTCCTAAACTTCATGGTTTCCACCTACACACACATTTGTGAATGCGTGTATATAAAATTTATCGACTCATGTCAATCACCTGAAAAAACCATCTCATTCCCCCGACATTCAACATTTATACTTGCAACTTTCATAGCGATTTACTTCTATTCAATTCTTATTAACAAATACAATGGAGAATAATTTTTAATCGAGTTTCCGAATATTTCATACTACTATCAAAATAATAGCTTTTGTGCAGTGTAATATACAGATTCCTATATAGTTTTTTGATTGCCTATGTACATGTTGGTATACATGTATTGTACCTTATATCTGTATCGAGGTTCAAATTAAAAAACCAAATATCTGTGATTGGTTATAACCCTGAACACGTAATTTAAATTTTCCTAAATTTAATTCAAATTAGAAAAACCGCATGTTTGAAAAACAGTCACTTATATGCATATATGGGTGATTATCCGCGTAGCGCAGAATTTGATTATTGTAATTTTCAATAATTCTTGTTATCAATATTAACAATATCAATACACATTCTTTAAGGTGAAGGGTCCAGAATGAAATACACATAATGGGCCGGACAAAAAATTAAAAAAATTTATATTTATTTAATAAACAATTTTTATGTCTGTATACATAAATCATAATGTATATGGTCATGGTCGTACACAAGTCAAAAATTAATTTCTAAACAATTCCTCCTAGAACCATATTAAACACTATTTTGCTGTTCTTAGACTTTTAAAGACTTACTGCTGGGAATCGCAGAGGCAAAAGTATGTGAAAGTTAAAGAGGTAGGTTTGCCATGGTTTTAAAAATCCAGTCCACGCTTCTCTTTTCTAATTCTTATTAAATACTTCATCACCGTTTTGTATGTCACTGACAGCCCGTACTTCGGACGAGTCAACATATTGAATAATACGAAAAATGAGAAAAGGGAGAGTGCGAAAAATTTAATGAAAGACTGACATTCAATTCTCTGGTTACCTATAATTTTGGCCAAAGACTTGGGAGTGTTAAATTGGTTAATTACAAGCTATTGATTATACAGACTAACAATTTGCACAACCAAAAATTAGACCAAATTTATCTAATTCGACTTTTCGTGCAGAATTCAAATTCGACCAGCGATTAGTTTAAGACGTGCGCCCCTCAACTGTGCCTCCACTGTCTCAGTTATACCACCTGTTTCTAACCAGTTGAAAATTTTTGGATAAGATCTTGTAAAATTTCTTGTGCGTAATCAATGGCCTGAAATTGCCTATGATAAGGCACGTTAGCTCGAATGAAAGTTCACCCGCCTCTGGGCCTGAATTTGCACCATCAAAGTCGAGTCTTTAGCTCAGCTTGGCCCGTGTGGAAATTCTATCCTGTCTCTAACTAGGGCCAAGAATTGTAACTTGGCACCAGCTTGGGCCAAGCTAGATTTTTCAATCTCATAATGTAACCTAACCAGCTTTCCGTCTAGTTTGACGCGAAGGTTATGTCAAGAAGGAAACAAGGGCCAAGCTAGACTCAAGCTCGAATGTTGGCGTCAAACTAGTCGGTAACTTGGTTAGGTGTTTCAAAATAATATTGGGCCTAGTTTGCAAATATCTACCCGGGGGGCGACAAGTCCGCCCAAACTGAAAGCGTTTGACTTGACTAGATTTATTGCAACAGCTGAACTTTGAAAGGAAACTTCTTCATCAATGCTTTCTCAGTGTAGTTTTCTTGATATAAATCTTTCATATTTAACCATGATTAGATCATTTGAGAAATAGACTTATAAGTGCATATTAACTTTAGACTTCGCTCAGGTGGTACTTGACAAAGGGATGTCTGGGAGGAGGATCAAGATCTGTGTCATGGATAGCCAGGCTGCCCTGACCACGATAAGAAGCCCGATTATTGAATCAAAAGTAATTTGTCAATGCCGCGAAGTGTATGGATAGATTAGGTTTAAAAAACAATCTTTCATTGATTGGTAATAAGAGAGCGGGTGTTCTCGCTAGGACAGTATCAGAGACACTAATGTTGGACCTGGAACCTGTAGTAGGCATAATGCCAAGTGAGATGAAGAAGGCTATCGGCAGGTGGATTCAGGGAAGACAAGAGAAGGTTTGGGCTGCCACAGAAGTGGGTAGACAGGCGGAGACACTGAGACAATTTACACCACCTACCTTATAATACGGAACATTCAAGTGCATACGTTTTATGATAGGCTCTTTACTTATATAGGCGTCTGCGCAGAAATTGTGAAGAAGAGCGTGAGCAACGTCAGAGAAAAAGAGATCAAGCAATTTTTCAAATTTCTGCGTTGACGTCAATTTACGTAAGGAGCCTATCATAATCACTAACAGAAAATTGGAAACTACAATTCTCCACACCCTATATTTCTTGGTGAAAGTTTTCACTCCAAAAAATTTAGAGTGCAATGTGTAGGAAGAGTGAAGAAGATATAGTGTCATCAATCCATGTTTTATGCCACTGTCTGGCTTTTGCCAAGGAAGGTCATATGAGTTGAGGGATTGCGTTTGCTGACCCTGAAGATATTATTGATTTATTTTTAGAAGTGATTTTGGGCTTATGGAAAAAGCCGAGTCTCTAAAGAAACCGAATGTTTGAGCTAATTGGGATCGATACAATGAGTATCTCACCTGAGTACCTATACATCCAAAAGGAAATGCCCAATTACACTTCACGAATAGAATAGAATATGTTTTAGAAAACTACTGCGCAGCTATAACAATTTTTAAACTGTATTTGATTGAGAAGTCTACTCTATAGATTCTTTTATTAAATTCTGCTAAAAATTCTAGCTCGACTTTATATGAGATCCTACATAAATATATTCATAGAAAATCCAACATGGAATTCCATAAAGAATTCAAAATGGGGTTTTTCAGTAAGGAAGTGTACGGATCCCACATAAAAACCCGTATTAATCATTTTAAGTGGGCAAAGAATTCGAGACAAACACATCAGGTGTGAGATCCTAGGTACAATAATTTCTCAACGTACTCGTCATACATTAGATACACCGAATTTCCTGATACATCGGATCCTTCTTGGGAAACCATACACAAATTTATAAAATCATTTACCAGGGATTCTATGAGGGAAGCTAGGCAGAATTACAGATATAGAAACTTTTAATTAGTTAGGGCTTAAGACATAATATTAGGACTTACTTAGCTGACTGAAGTGGAGAATTAGGAAATATTTGTCTTATTGGAAGCTGCTTTGCGAAAAACTAGTGTCTTCATATAAGGAATTGGCGTGATCATTATTAAGATTAATCACAGAGGAAAATGGATTGTTGGACAAACTAAGGGATTGTTAATATTGATCTAACAAATTGGTATTTTCTCATAACAATTTTGGGACGCATAAAAATTCCCCACATTGAATTTGTTAGGATTTCTACAGTGTCGAATTCGATCAGATAGAATTTCTATGTCATCGAATTTTATAAAGTAGAATTTATATTCAAAAATATTTTCATATTTAAGAATATTTATTTAACAGAATTAATATTAAAGGCATTTTTATTTAGTGGAAATTTTATACAAGACTCTGTAGATTATTTACTTTTTATTTAATATAATTTCTATTTAACAGAATTTATCTGCAATACACAATTTCCATAAGACAGAATTTTTAATCAATATAAATGTTTTTAATCTTATTTTCAATGAAGAGAATATGCACTTAACAGAAATTTGATCATAACAAAAAGCGTAAATTCAGTTCACAAACTATCGGAATTTTATATCTACTCAATACTGACATTCCCCCTTACCATATTTGTGTTCTTCTAATCACACCTTAAACTTCACTGCATGAAATGTTAGCTGACTTTATGGTTTTCTTTTTACTGTGAGGGACACAAAATTTTCAATTTTGTAGCTAAAATAATTTGTAATGGTATCAAAAACTGTCCGTCGCCCAACAAAAATTTGTTTAGCTATACTGACAATAAGAGAAAGGTTTGACAAATTGAACATTTGCTATAGCAGGGATTCTTTTTCCTCTGTCCTGTGGTTTAATTTTATATTTATATAAATAATAATACTAAACAATTGTAAAAATCTGAACTTAACTTACTTGTATGCCTTTGTTGGAATTTATACGTATTCGTGGTACACATAATTAGGTATAATTATAACAATATAAAGAAAAGAAAAATATAAACCAATTATAATTATAATTATAAAAAAAAGAAAAACAACAATTTATTTTAAATTAATACGTATTGGTGATACAAGAACCCTAAATAGTACTTTATACGAGTGTAATAAAGCAAAAAGAGAGGTCAAAATGAACATGTGAGTGTGCGTAGGTATGATATGAAATTTCATTATAGTCCAAGGACAGTAAATGAAGCATTAAAGCATCGCTAATCGTACATAAACTCGTATTTAGGGTGAGCCTATGAAGTAAAATATAAACTTTGATTTAGATCAGATATACAATATAAAATTGTTTGTAACAGTTACATTGCAAAAATAAGATTGCAAAGTCAAAGATTTAGAAACCAGACTATTTCAAAATTAAAATGTTTTTCAATTGTAATTATCACTTTTGGATTTTTATTAAAATTTAATTTCTTATAAAAAGATATAATTTGAACATATTCTTTGCTTAGCACAAAAAATTGTTGTTAGTGAAGATTAGGGTAGCCTGGGAGATTTAAGCATTTTTAGCCATGAAATGTAAAATATTAATGAAGATTTTAATGTATGAAGTTTGCTTAATTTGAAATAAAAAGTCAAAACCTTAAAGTTAATAAATAATGCTAAAAGATTTCGTAGTCTTGTAATTATTTATTCATTATTCCTTACCTCGATTGAGGCTTCAGAATTTCAAACTTTTTACATAGTTTCTTATCTATTTTAAACGCACTTAATATCTATTCACGACAATAAATTTATAAACATAAACAAAACAAACCAAGAACAAATCAAAGGCATAATTTAAAGAACTGAACCATATGCAATCTTATACACTGTCAATTGTAACTACACTATTTAATTATAAAAGATTTCGTAATCTGGAAGTTGATTTATGTCTTTCTGCAAAGAACAAATAGTACATTTTTAAAATTTTAATTATGTCTCATTAATGAGAATGGTCCATAAGTTTAAAATTACATTTTGTAAACATTTTAAATTAAACAAAAATGGATTTGGGGCTTTAAAATATATCGTTTACTTTATTTGATGCATGTCTAGAGCTATATTCAGTATCCCAAGTGTACTCTAATTTCCCCTAACGAATCTTACATTAGTTACCAAACAGTAGAATCATTGGAATCTTAACCATCTGTAAAGTATAAAAGAAAGATATTTTCTCATTGATTTAAAGTTAAACTATGTCATTCTTTGATTATTAATAAAATCTAATTTTCTTTTAATGTGAATTAATTTGAAAATCACAGAAAACTAACATTATGAATTTAACAGCAAATTCAAATTAAATTAGGATGCAACGCTTTAATATTAAGCACTGACATTTATTCAAATGAGGAAAAATTAATAAAGTAAAGGACGCTGACACTTGATTTTAGGCTTTCCACAAAATAGTATGAATAACTTTAAGTGGATTAATTTAGTCTAATATGTGTATTAAATTAATCAGCAACCCTTTTTCGTATACCTTACAGTTCTTGAGGTATTTTTAATCTTGATGGAAACATTTTTTCATTTCATTGATCTTTAGATAACAGAAAAAGGAAAACTATTTTGAGAGCAAAACTTAAAAACTATTAAAGTTAGTCTAAATTTTATAAAATCTTAAAGAAAAAGTTTATTTTATGAATATTCAAAAACTAATTTTAAAAAGTGTTCATTTTTTGTAGATAATAAAGTAATAAAAGTGATTTTTATTCCGATATCTTTAACTATTTTTCAAAATAGAGGAAAATAAAATCCAGTTTATAAAAATTGGTATTTTATTCTAAAAGCTTCCGTGTTAAATTGCTTCAAACAACTCAAGATTTGAAATTTCTCAAGATTTGTTTTCCATTTTTATATATAAAGAGCAATTATTCACATTTAATCAAAGGACTCTAAACGTTTCTGTCGTAAAATATCTGATTAAAATTATCAAAGCGCAACTTCAAGCAGAAAAAGATGAGAAAATTTCTTTATGGGATGAGCGATAAGTCATTGAATTCTGCACTTGTCTAATATAATAGGCACCAATCCTAAGGGCTTAATATTAGGGTGAAGGTAAGTGGTCGAACAGCTGACGCCTGTTCCGCCCTACACGCACGCTGCGACTCTTCTTGAGGGTGTGTAGATGAGATTTAGGGACCAACGATAGAAGTCTGCTGTCGACACTGATTTGTGGTAAGCTTTGTTTAACTCTATATAAACTAAACCATATCATTTCAAAAACTCATGTCTTGTACATTAATTACAAAATATAAATTAATGAGATTCCGAATGAATTTCAGTAACTGTTCATTAATCATTAAATAAATACAATTGTAAATGTCAAATTTGTTCAAAAACACTTTTTTCATGGAATTAATTTTATTAAAGAATATTATTTATAGGAGGCTAGTTGGTGCAGGGACAAGTTGGTGCACCACAATTTATTCAAAAGCTATTAGTTGAATCAATTTCGTCCTCACATAAAAGTTATATATGAAGAGATGAAACTTTTACCCAAGTTTCATTATTATATCATCATCATTAATCTGCAGTAAATCCAAGAAAAACTCATTTTTATCAAAGCTAAATTTTCAGCAACTTTGCTTTTTCGTTATATCTTTTCAAATCATAATTTTAGGAAAAATTTTAATGTTATTGATTTTTAAGCTTTGAATAGTTATTTTTTTTAAACAACAATCATCAAGAGATTTTAGTCTGCATTTTCAGTTTCGATGCAAAAAATCAAATATTTTAAAAGCACGTTTTTAGGCTTAGTAGCGATGTATTATTCAACCTGATATATTGATTAATCAATGCTAATTAGTGCACTACTGCACTATATGTTTTATAAATTGTGAAATTATAAATTTGCATACTAATCAACGCCAAAGCAAATTTTACCAAAATATTACTTGTAATAATGAAAAAACACCTTTTCTCTAAAAATGTACATGTTTTAGGTTACGTTCTTATACTTACACTACTTTCACTACTCTATGAATTTATTTTTCAGGTTTTAAATTAAATATATTTATTTTTTACTTTTTTTACTTTGAAATAGCCCTCAAAATTAAGTATATTTTAAAAAGTGTTGTTGTGACATTTAAACAATAAAGTTTTATTGACACATTAACTTACACTAAAAAAATTACCCCCCGCCCACCTAACTTACCACCATTATTTACTTACGTCTCAAAAAAAGTGTTGCCAAAAAATAACTTAAAATGATAAACAGACTTTCATTTTTTAAAATGAAGGTTGAAATCCTTGAGAAAGCTTTTCATAAATTTGAGATTAAGCAAAGTTAAAAAATAAAGAGTGCACCAACTAACCCCGACACCCCCCTAATGATTTATTTATAAAAGAATGAATGCTCTTCAAAACTTAATTTCAATTTAAGAAAAAGTAGTATTAATTTCATTTAAATGCAATTATTATTTTGAATTTCAGATATCTAGAATTATTCACAATACGATTCGATAAAAAACAATCAGCTTTGTGTTGAAGGACATAAATTTTTATTATACCTATGTGCCGAACTAAAACGCATGTTCTGATGTCTATAAACTATATAATTCATCACTTTGAAACCATATCATTTTATGAAACAGATATTCTGAGGTTTAAAAAACATACTATTTCAGGGATAAAATCTTTTTCTTTTATTTATTTTACGTTCGTAATTGGATGTAAAAAGAATTTTTTCAATTTAAGACATCTACTTCAAAACAATTATCATGTAGGTTTACTTACCTTTTTGTTACTGCCATAGTTAAAGTTGATAATAAAAACAAGACTTTTCTTACGAAATTCTATGTTTATTTAATTCTCATTTGAAAAGTTAATAGTTACGCTTTTTCACGAAAATGATCAGCATATGCTCAATTTTGTAATTTATTTATAAAATTTGTTTCAAAAATGTATATATTTTAGAGCTTTTTTAGTAGAGAGAAATAACATGGTACATACATCGTTTAGATAAAATAATTGTATTATAAATTTGTATAATTGATAGAGAAGAATAACAAACCGTTTATAAAATTTTCAGCTACAGTAATTCAGTTATTTGTATGTCATGGGTGTAAAAATAGGGGAATTGAGACTCGTGTTAAAAGCGATACATTTTACTACGAATATTATTGCTGGAGCACACTCGGCGGCACGGCACGTGTTATCATTGCAAGCCATGTAGAAATTTAATTTGATTTGTTAACACTCAATCTTAAAACGCGAGAATAAACTGAACACGATGCGAATGACAGCCAAAATATAAAAAGTAAATGGCTGAATTTCCGTGTTGACTTTTAGGTTCGTGTTATCTACAGTAAATTTTGCAATATTAAAAAATGACTATATTATAATTACTAAATAAGTAAAAAAATGTAAATATATACTTTATTGCATTTACATTTTTCATATTTATCTACTAATCGCTATGTAAATAGTTCAATGAATTTTATTAACACTACATTTGGTACAAGCTATTTATGTACCGAAAGAACCGGCTCTGAATTTTGTAAAGAGTCATCAATATCAACTTTTTCATTTATGAAACTTGCTGCAGCTTGTTGTACAAAATTACCGCAATCTTGCCTCGTAAACTTACAGGTAATATTGTAAGGATATTTTACTACTTTCAACAAACTTGAATTCCAACTGCGTTAATATTACAAAAAAAGTAAGAAAATACAAATTTATAGTGATTCCAAAAAGGTCGATTTTGTAAAATTAAAAACAGTTATTGAGTTATATAATTTGCAGCAAGTTTGCAGCAAATTTTCCGCAAATAGCGAAATGTCCGCTTTGTGACAAGTTTGCAATGTAAACTTGCTGCAAAATTGCAATTCAAACTTGTTACTTTGCTGCAAACTTGCACGGGTAAATGACAGATTTTTAATTAAAATAATATTATCTTACAATCATTTGTGGATGCTTAATTAACTGAATTGCACATTAATCGCATTGAGGAACCCTATCAACTATAAATTAAATATTAAATATCTTAATGCTAACGAGATTCGAACCTACACTGTTAGAAATGTTCGTAAATTTCCGATACAATTAAGATACTTCTGCAACAGAATTTTCCTGATAGAGTAGGTCTCTGAATTCAACATTACGATACATATGCGAATTAATTTTACGAAGTGTATCTAAAAATCCCAAAACTGTTACTTTTGAACTATGTTTGACATTTAAAATTTAATTTCTTATTATAACTTTTAAAAATATCATTTTCCAATCATGGTTTCTTCTTAAACACTGTTCAGAGTTGCTTTTAGCAAAAACAAATTTTCTTTTCTGTGAGCAAGCAAAATTTCCATGAAATGAACATAATTTTCCACTTGTTCTTATTACTTGACTAATATCTCCGTTTATATTGGTTAACATTAAGTGAAACTATTTTATTGGTATCCTGAAATTCTACTTGAGGGAAATAGGTGATTGTAATGAGTCACTCATTATAATCAAGTAACGGACATAATATTCTCGTATGATTTTGTACTTTTGTAAATTCGTAAATGATTTGGAAGGGATGGTATCCGCCGGGTGGGGAA
>WNHD01002217.1:0-15681 GCA_011057455.1 Ganaspis sp. Gsp50
ATTGGAATATTACCTCAATATTATTTTGCAATATTGCCGAATGGCGGACATTTCAACATTGCAGCAATGTTGACTCAATGTTCCGTCGCAATATTGCAAATATTCACGGCAACATTGTGGCAATATTCAGGCAATAAATTGTGCTATGTGGGTACTAGCTAAATTTTGATACCTCGTGCAACTTTTTCCGTCGAAATGAATTTTTTATTTTATATATGTATATCTTGACATTTGCCTGAAACTTTGTATTCATGCTTTTTGGATGAAATTGAGTTGATTTAGACTATTTTTGAAAAATCGAAATTCGGACCGAAAACAATGCTTCTCTATGAGAAAGCAATATATATTTATATAAATGGACATATATTTTATAATTTGTTACATTGTATAAAACTGGTCCTTTTTGCTTCCTCACACAAAGAAAGAAAAATCTAGCCTTTATAGTGTGAAAATCCTCCACAGTTTTTAAGCTCGCCCCACTCTAACTAATAAAGTAAGCCCATCACGAAAAAATGTCGTGACGGCCTAGGATTATAGGAGGAATTGCTGACTTTATAGGTTGGAATCGGGCATGCTTTACGACCATGGAAGTTTTTCACACTATAAAGCCTAGATTTTTCTTTCCGTGTAGGGAAGCATTGTTTTCGGTCCGATTTTCGATTTTCCAAAAATAGTCTAAATCAACATTATTTCATCCAAAAAGCATAAAATTAAGTTTCAGGCCAATGTCCAGATGTATTTAAGTGTGTATTTGTTTTTGTTCTTTTGTGGACTCCCTATCTCGAGAACGCTTTAACTGATTTTAATTAAATCTGACACAGCTAATACACTCACAAAAATCAAGAAACTAACACAAGGAATTTTAGAAATAACACAGGCCGAGAAGATTTTTATCCCATAAACCAGACCACACTTTTTAAAAGGGTTTTGTGGGCTTAATCAGAATCCGACCTCAGAATTGCTTTATCATCCTAGGTTTTCGATATATCCTAACTTAAAAGTGCAAAAACACGATTTTCGGCTATATTACAGTGCATATTACGTCACGAGTAATTTCTTCTTCTAAAATCTCATTCCAGGATCTGAATATGTTAATCTTACCATTTAAAACCCTTTTTAAATTTTTGCGATATCGTTTATTCTCTCAGAGATATCGTTGAATGAAAATGAGTACTTTAGCGTTTTCGTTCAAATCTTACCAAAACAATGAGGTTAATCTGGAAACTATAAATGATATACAGTCCAAGCTGTGAATAGTTCCGCAGATTTGTATAAGGAAACAAAGAGCGCTCGTGCGAGAACAAATGGAATCGGTACTATTCGTAGTGTCTTGGGCAAAACTATTCTTAGCTTGGAATGCACTTGTATGTTTTTAGGTTCGCTGAATTCAGATTCAGTCTTAAATTAACTTTATGTTTTCTCATTTGGATTACTTTACAGAGAATGTTGAAGCATTCAGTGAAGAAATGGGTGAACCTTTCCATCAGGGCTTCAAGCAAAAGGTGCGGCATTATTAAGGTAGGTGGGACGAAAGGATGATAGCGGACTACTGATGGTCTCTACAAAGAGATTACATGTCAGCTGATCATAAGCGCAAACCTCTTAAACATTTGAAGGACTACGCGGATGTCTTCATATGAAGGCTAAGTAAGCTTATCTTTAAAACAATCAGAAAGCACCCCAAAGAATGAGAGGCAAGGGGACTCACTCTGATCAAGCACCCCAAAGGTAATAGAGACCTACTACCTCCCCATCATTGTTTCTAGGTAACGTAAAAAGTAGGAGTATCTTTTAAAATGCGATTTTCTTCTATGTTTGCTATTTTTTCCCCTTCTTTTTGCTTCCTCACAGGACATTGTAATTGTAAAGATTTTTGATTTTCCAAAAATAGTCTAAATCGAATTAATTTCATCTAAAACGCTTAAATTTGGAGTTTGAAGTAAATGTGTGTGTGTGTATGTGTGTATGTATGTGTGTATGTCACCCTTTCTGATCGCGAGGATATCTCGAGAACGCTTTGACCAATTTTAACAAAATTTGGTGTACTTTTTATACACGTGAATATCAAGATTTATTTGTAGGGATTTTCAGAAATTCTTATTCAAATTTTTTACACCATTTTTTTAAAAAAAAAACCCGGTTCTTTGCATTAAATTTTTTCTCTAATTAAAATTTGAATTAAGAACAGATAAAATTGTATTCCTTGCATCGAGACGAATCGAATGACTTATATAAAGTCTCTATTTTACCAAGGATTGGTTGAGTAAATGACAATTTTCTACCATTTTTGACATTTAAAATCCCATTCCGTGATATTTTTGTCACCAGGATATCTCGAGAAGGTATTAAACGATTTTAATAAAATTTTGTTAAGTTTTAATCAACAAGAAGAATATCAAGATTTGTATCTAAGGATTTTTAGATATTCTCAGTCAAATTTTTTTAGAACATAGTTTCTTCAAAAATTTGATTTTTAGCATGCAATTTTTTTCCGTTTTAAAAATTAAAATTATTAATGACAAAATTTCATTCCTTGCATTGAGAAGAATCGATTGACCTATATAAAGTATATATTTGAGCAAAAATGGATGAAGTAAATGACAATTTTCTATTATTTTTGATATTTAAAATCACTTTCTATTACGTAACTTTTGAAATTTTAATTTTTTAATAACAAATGCTCTTGCAAGAATTTTCTACTTTAATAAACGAATCAATTGACCTATGAAATCTTCATATTTTACCAAGAACTGATCAAGTGATTGATAATTTTTCATGATATTTGACATGTAAAATAATATTCAGTGATAAAACTTTTAAAATTTTGATTCTTTAATGGCAGTTCCTCTTGAAAAAATTGTCTGCATTTAAATAGGAATAGATTGATTTATATAAAGTACATATTTTACCAAAAATTGATAGAGTAAATGACAATATTTGATTATTTTTGTAATTTAAAATTGCATTTCTTACCATAACTCATGAAATTATCATTTTTTATGGTAGCAACTTCAAGAAAAATAGTTTTCAGTAAAAAGCAAATCGACTGACGTATATAAAATATTTATTTTAACAGAAATTTATAGAAATATTGTTATTTCTGAACTATTTATGACATGTGAAATTGATTTTATATCATTATAAATATTAAAATTATCATTTTTTAATAATAGTTTCTTCCTAAAAACTGTTTCAACGTTCCTCTTTGTAAAAAAAATTTCTGTATGAGGAAGCAAAATGTTCATGAAATAAACACAATTTTCTAATTGTTTGCAATGTTCTGTTGTTTTCGTAATTTTCTGATCCGCTTTATTGGAATTTTCAACAACAAAAAAACAAACGGAAAAACAAACTAGATACTTTAAGCTACAATATAATCATAAAGACAATTTTTTATTCTTAAAGTAATTTTGGAAAAGAGACAAAGACATTGCTGCATGCGTACGCGTATTTTGCACTTTAGTTTAGGATATCTCAAGAACTTGAGGTTGTAAAACAATTTAAGACTAGATCTGAATTTAGCTGCTCAAAAAACATACAAGTACATTATTTATGCTTTCCAAAACTAACCTCATTATTTTGGTAAGATTTGATCGAAAACGTAAAAGTACTCGTTTTTATTCAACGATATCTGTCAGAGAAAAAGAGACATTAAAAAAATTTGAAAAGGGCTTTGAATGGTAAGATTAGCACTTTGAGATACTGTAAAGAGGTTTCAGAAAAAAAAAACATTCGCGAGGTAATATCAACCTCAAAATAGCCAAGAACCGTATTTTTTCACTTTTAGGTTAGGAACTCTCGAGAATCTATAGTGATGGAGCCATTCTGAGGTCGACGTTATATTCAGCACACTTAAAACCTTAGAAAAGTATCGTCTGGTTCCTGGGTTATTCATTTTTTGAAATTCTGTCGGACTGTGTAATCAATCAAAAAATTTTGAGGACAATTCTTCCCTTAAAAATTTGGCTTTTTTAATAAATTTTTTTTTCTTATTAAATTTTCAAATAAGTAATAAATAATTTAATTACTTGCATCCAGGCGAATCGATTGACCTATATAATGTATGTGTTCTATCAAAAATTATAGGAGGACAAGTTTGTCTAATTTTTGGAAAAAATTTTCTACATTAAAAAGCAATGCGATTGATTTCTACAAAATATGCAATATAATACAAAATAGATAATTAACTCTATGGGGAAGCAAAATGTTTATAAATGAATATAATTCCCTACTAGTTTATCATATTCAAACACCGAGACATACCAAGAATTTGTTTTTTCTTTAATAGTGTACATTTTATTGTGTTTTTCTCATCTTCAAAGTAATCAAAACTACCAAAAGAGCACATTTGAGAAAAATTCTACATATCCAATAGCATTTCTAAATATAACTATAGAATCATAATAAAAGACACTAACATTCCCACTACAGCGATTCTCAAGTGCAATTTAATAATTTTCGAAAAACTTGCCAGACATTTTAAATTTTTTAAATGCAAATCTGAACAGTCATTAAAAACATTGTCCGACATATTGAATCTGTAATTTGGAATTATTAAAATCTCCTTACAGATTTGTAAATGGCTACCCCAAAAAACTCCGAGTAACAAGACTAATGCAAATCCGAACAGTCTTCAAAAAAATTGTCCGCCATACTGGAACTTCCATTTTGGTTTCTTAAATCTTACTTCAGATTCGTAATCAGCGACCCCAAAAACCTTCGAGTAAAATGTCTTAAACTGATCCAATTATCAAAATTTGCTTTCCAGCAATGCTTATATTCCTACTCATTTTGATCGTGATTTCAAAGAAATTTCTTTGGGGTACTTGATAAATTCAGATTTACCGCAATTGTTACATTACTTTTTGCTCTCTGCTCTTAAAACTGAAGGTATAGGCTTTCCATTAAGCCATATTAAAACATTTTCTGACTTTAGGTTCTTTTTTTACAGGAAGCTAAAAAATGTTAAAAAAGCAATTTTACAGAATTTGACAGCATTTTTGAAAGTTCAATCAAAAATTATTTTTGTCATGAAATGAAATCTTATTATCTCAAATAATCTTTCTACTCGTATGTATTTATGTAGAAATCGTTAAAAATCTTTCTTTTTAGAACTTGACAGCGTTTTTTGACATCAGATTCGTATTCAGTGCACCCAAAAACATAAGTACGCACAGTAGGATAAGAAATCTTTAAAAAATGGAAAAGCTATAGCATAAAGTATAAAAATGTGCACTAAACCCATGTTAAATCCCATTTAAACTATAATCCTTTGGTGGCACGGGTGAATATCAATTAATTTGGCTATCCTTGTGCATACCTCATTTTTTCACATTTTAAACCAAATTCCGCATAGCGAACAAAAAAATTCCAACCTTCCCAAAAAAATAACCACCCTAATGTTAATGAAATGAACATAATTTTCAACTTGTTTATATTTACTTATTTATTAAAATATAATATTTTTTATTTTATTTTTCTTTTTTGTTTACTATCCACACATACTTTTGGATCTTGTCCCAAATTTTATATTATACAATATTTTTTTTCTTGTAATTTTAAGCAATGTGCCAAGACAGCACCGTACTTTACAGTAACCTTACCCTTGGCTTACCTGTCAGATTCGTAAGCTTAGATGGTAAGCTTATAGTCTCAGAGTTAACTTACGATATCCGCTTTCTTTGTAAGAAAGAGTTTTATGCCTACATGGTAACCTTACCGTAAGCTTACAATATATTAATATGTAAACATACAAGAATACAATCTTACCGTTTAAACTTACCGTTAACACTACGTTTACTATAAGCTTATCATGTAAACTTAAGAATCTGAGAAATGATTCAAAAGTAAGGTCACTGTAAGATACGGTGTTAAGTGGGTGAGAATCAAAACACAACTTCATACTAAGAAATTGATTTTAAACACAAATAAAAATATAGTAAATTTTAAACAATTTTGGGCGATCTAGTCATACTCTTTTAAAAACAATGTATGTTTATTATAAATTTTTTAATAATTATTATTCTGTTAACAATTATCCTCAAGTTTATCCGCTTAGATAAAAGTTTTAATTTTCACCCACTACTTATAAATAAATGTTAATTTTACTTATTAAGACAATGTTATTAATCCTAATTATTTAAATGTTATTAAAAAGAACTTGTTAGAATAATATATAAAAATAAGATTTGTTTAGTTTATAATTTTTTAAGTAAAAATGTTAATAATTACTGACAAAATTAAGATTAAATAAAATATCTTAATGAGTTATGTTATAATCCCCACACTTCTTAATTTAATAACTTCTTTACGATTTTTCTTTTCTTTCTTGCTGATTTATTTGAATAACATGTTTGCAACGTTATGCATTGCAATGTGAAATGATGTTTAATCTTTCTGAAAATGGTTTAAAATTAGTTCTAATTAAAGGAGAAATGCTCAATAAGAGTCATGTGTATAAGTTTTTAAAATTGTTAGCATTTAGTACAGCAGGTGCTGTCGTAAGAATGCAAAATAAGAACATATTTATGTATGTTGGATGATATTAAACCAATTAATCAAAATGAGAAACATATTCGAATACTTTTCAATGGCCCATACAGATCCGGCATTGGTTTGTACATATTTATACTCTTTTATTATTAAATAATTTCTTTTTAAACAATCCCTTGCGGAGAACTCCATGCGCGCGTTCGCGCGTGCTTATTTTCCTAGTATTTTATTAAACCACGATCATTTTCAAGTAAGTAACGATTTGACTAACTTTTAAGGAAAATATATTGAAATTAAAATTTTGATTTTTTGAGGTTATGTCAAAAGCCAGACGTTCTTTGATTAAGAAAACCCCGGATTTTTATTTAGCGAAAATGATAACTTCTATAATTTTTAGTGATTTAGCAAAATAAAATACAGTTTTTTTTATTTTGCACATAGAAGCAGAAAAAAATTGATTCAATGGAAAAACATATTTTAATGTTAATATATAATGACATTTCCTATATTTATTATTGTTTTTTAACTTCTGCAAAATACTGTACTTAATCTAAAAGATATAATTGTGTCACTTCGGAAAATATAATTGTTTTAAATTGTGACGATAACAAAAAAGCATCATTAGTTAAATAAAAGCAGTGGTAGGAGATGACTGGACTGTCCAAAATGCAAATAAATAGAGATGAATTTAGTAAAAGTTCCGTGAGTATAAGGGAATAGAGTATAAGAAATGCGGGAACCAAGTTTCCCTATAAAAACATGAAAATGTTATAGTTTGGCACGATCTGAATTACAAGGTTGTATCCATCTAAAAAAATTAGTCCAGCTTTGGACAGACTGACAATTCGCACCTGGGTATGCGTTGAAAATATCAAATTATTATCATGTAAATCTTTATATGTGTACGTTCGTATAAAAAGGGCCCACTTTGGCGCTTCTAGACTTATGTACATGGCTATATTCTACATTAAATTATAGTGCTAAATAAAATTTAAAAGTAAGATTATGACATTTTTCTAGTTAAGGTAAAGTTATGATAAAGACATGATTTGACGCATGAAAATCTATACTACGTTATTTAACAATAAAAATTCTAAAGCCTGGAACTCTATTGGAAAATTGTTATTATTTTAGAAGAAATACTCGACAAAGTGGGTTCTTTGGATGTGGATGTACACATAGGAATAGTATTTTAACTTACCCGTAACTAGTATTGTCGTTATCAAAACTTTCCTCTGTACAATAATTATTGCTCTGAACAAACAGATGTTTCTCTTCTTTAGGTACTGAAAACATAATTAGTAAAATATATATATATAAATAAATAATAAGAATTTGCAATTGTAAATCTAGAAATGAAATTATTAAATAAAGTGCAGAAGTGATTGGGGATAGTTGGTGCAGATGTAAGTTGTGTTGGCATATATTGTGATATTTCCAAAGGCTGCAACTGCTCTCGCTGCTTAAAAGTAATAATATTACTAAATTATCTGCCAAAAGATTTATTAGTCAGTTACAGAAGGCAAATAGAAAACTTGCCATCTGTACAGAAATATCCTACCTTAAAGAGTTATCTGTAATAAATGTAAGTTTTCATAAAATTGAACCTGTAAAAGAACCTGTAAAAGATCCAGTACATGAATACTAGTCGCAATAAAATTTAATTGTACGACCTACGTGAACATGTACAAGTTCAAATACAAGTCCTTGTGCAGGAACTTGGACGCATAAATTAGTTTATTTTTTAAAACTTTAAGCAATGCGAACTAGCTTTCTGTGACAGCTAGGGCTGCGCAGTAGGTTTTATTCAGTAAAAGTAGAGAGATATTGCTAAAAAAGTAAGTTTTTTCATAATTTTTAAATAAATAAAGAAATTTTATACAAAAATCTCGTACAAGAACCTGTACAAGAACCTGTACAGAATCTTGTACAGGTTCTTATTAAAATTTCTTATGCAGAACTTGTAGAGGATCCTGTAGAAATTCAGCAGTTGATCTGGTACAAGTTCTACTGCTGATCTTGTACAAGTGTCAGATATTAGTATTTTAGATTCTTTAACGTGACACTGATACCAAAGGTATGTTTTTCTGACAATTTGTGTAGTGGTTATGATCATTCGTATTAGTAAAAAATGAAGAAAATTTTTTTTCGAGCGTGCCAGATATTTTGAGGGTACGTTGAATGAATGCTAAAAAAGCTTTCATTTAAAAGACTGACGTTTCAGATATAATGCAAGCTTATAGCGAATTTTTAAAAATGTAAAAAGATACCGCCATCTTCAAATAATCGAGCGCGTCAGATTTTTATACAGAAGGTTAAGCTTGATGCTCCAGTCATGATAGCCTTGAATCTCACACTTATTTTGAGGAAAAGCATTCATCTGACAAGTAAAAAAAAATAATTTTGTATTTTCTCCAAAAACGGTAGTGTTCATGAACAACCTAGACATATAACTTCATAATGTAGACAGACCAGACCCTAATGAAAAATAACCCTACTGAGCCCGCATACAGGACCGTTTCCATCTACTGCTACTTATCCATCCATGTAGAATCCTATACATATAGGATTCTCATATATGTTCTCACATGGAGTAAATACATAAATGAATGAATAAATTAAATACTAAAAAAAGGTTCTTTTCTTGACAACTGTTAACCACAAAACTGGTGAAACGCTACTAAAGGCGTCAAGCGCGCTACCTGGCCCAAACTGGTGAAAATGCGTTAAAACACGTTAAAACTATTTGTCCCATATTAAATTCTGTAACTAATTTTGATACATTTAAACACAGTATTCTTACAGTTGGACGTTCAGAGAACACAACTATGCTATTAAAAATGTTATTTTGTGTATTTTTTATTTTTTTAGAACGTTGAATATAACCAATTTTCAATTCTTTTTGCCCATTAATGGCGTCAAGCGATTATTTTGATATTATTCTAATTATTCTAATTATTCGGTTTATTTTCTTTACAGGGTCAAATTTAAACACCAATTAGTTAAAATAAGTATGATAAACCAGACAGTAGTCGGACACTTTTCGTTTATAATTATAGTTCAGAAATTTTAAAAAGAAGGAATTTTTCTTTACACTTAGGTTAAATTGATCTCAATAAAGATATTTAGACTTAAATAATAGCAAAATGATGATTTCTTAAAGGATTTTCAAAGTCTTGATAAGTGGTCGACTACTGGCAATTTCAAGTGTCCGACTACTGTCAGTCTGCATATTTTTTTAAAAAACAATTTTTGAACAGGTAAAAAAGTTTTTTTCTAAATTTGTTTCGTGTTTTCTTTAAAGACAACCCCCAAGATCTACATTATATTGTTAAATTACAAAAAATAGTCATTGCATTTTCTATAGTAACTTTACCGAATTAATTAGACAGCCACACACAAAAAATTCTTAGTTCTGATCTGGAGGTTTGACTATGTGTACATTATATTTTTAGGGTCGCTGAATCCGAATCCGAGGTCCATTTTACTACATCAGATCAGAGTTCTGACATAACCTCAAAAAACAAAAAATTTAAGTTATAGTTTTTGCACAATCTACACAAAAATTTTAAACAATTTGAAATTAATTGTCATGTAAAGTATGGAATGTCACCTTTAATTTAAGCCCAAAAAACCTAAAAAATATTTAGTGGTTCTCGAGATATCAATCAAAACGTCAGAGCAAATTTTACTACAAAACCATCATTTTCATGTTAACTCACGATTTGACTGGTTTCTTAATAAAATATGTTCTGACATTTTCACTGATATCTTGAGAACCACTTAATATTTTTTAAGTTTTCTGGGCTTAAATTAAAGGTGACATTCCATACTTTACACGATAATTAATTTCAGATTTTTAAAAACATTTTTATAGATTGTGCAAAAACTATAACTTAAATTTTTGGTTTTTTGATTTTATGTCGGAACTCTGATCTGATGGAGTAAAATGGTCCTCGGATTCGGATTCAGCGACCCTAAAAATATAATGTGCACATAGTCAGACTCCCAGATCAGAATTAAAAATTTTGTGTGTGTGGCTGTGAGTATTTGTAAGTGGTGGACTGCTGTCTGTTTAGAGGAGTTTTGAAAAGCTAATTTTTTAACATTCAAAAATTTATTTTTCGTTATTATATTTTATGTATACTAATTAATACTATTACAAGGGAACTCCTTACAAATTGCTTGTTTTCTTTAAAAGAACGTTTAGTTATTTCACATTTAATTGTGGTAATGTGATTGTTATCGAGCAGATTTATTGAACGGTTTCATCCGCGTACTTCAGCGCGAATTTTAACTTTTTTAGCAACAATTTGATTTTCTCTTTGCTCCATGTTCGAGATTTTTGATATTACTCAAATATTCGGTACCCTGTTTTTAGTCGCTATGTGTTCAATGTTAATCTACATCTTGACGTTGATATTAAGTGTTATTTTCGTTCACGTCGGCATGCAAATCATTATTCAATATTTAACATTTATTGATCGGTACAACTTTGTTAATCGGATTGAACCGTGATCTTCTCAAAAGCGTCGTGAATATTGTATTTTTTCATTTACACAAATTTAAAATTGGATTGTGTCTGCATATTCTGTTTCTCCGGAAGCAAGATTTCGTTAGCTCCTTAAGGCCTTATGGTCAGCCGTCTTTACTTCTAACGCGCCTGCGTAGTTAAAATGACGGTACATGCGACCCAAATGTCTTAAGATTCATTTGTTTGGATCAGTTATCGCAATAAACGCGCGCCATTCTCGCCGCATCTGAAGTTACAGACCTTCAAGGCTTGGCCGACCTCGCAGATAAAGTACACGTAACCAAGAAGTAGGAAAATGCCCGGCGAAATGGTTCACGGTATATTATTTTAGCTATTTCATGGTGCCAAAATCCGCTCCAAATGAAATCTTAGCTGATCGTTTTGCAGTTTTATTAAGCAATTACTTTTTTTAAATTTGTGAATATGTTTACTGTTTCTGGATGCTAAGCTCTATCGAAAAAAGACTACAGAAATAATTTTATTTCTAACTTATCTACTTATTAGATCTCCATAATGTCTTAAACATCCTTTGTGTCAAAGCAATTGGTATATTGCTTCCTTAGAGAGAGCAACAGTGGAGAATATTCTAAACCGCATATTCATTGTGAGGTGAATCCAAATTAAAGAAGTGAAATCTTGCCATTTAAACAAATTTTAATTTTCTTGTGTAATTCGAATACTGTGATAAATTATTTTATTCGTTTTTTTAATAATCGTTTATTTGTGGTATAGATTTCGACCGTTGGTTTCCTCTTTCTTTACTGCACTTTACAAATGGAAAAATTGTAATAGTTAATTTGATTAACAATGAGTTTGGAAAGTAAATACTAGGAAAATAGATTGAAAGTTTGTGCTCCTTGTGAAAAAAAATAGTTTTTAGCATTGATCAATGTTTTTATATCATCAATAAAAAGTTTAAGGATCTTATAAAAAAGCATGTAAATAAAAATTTTGATGTGTTTGATTCTCAATTCCCGCGTGGTATTTGTGGCACATGTCGCCGTACTTTGAATGATTACGGAAATGGAAAATCCAACAGAAATTTCCCATTCATCCCAAATTATGTGGATATTATTCTACCTAAAGAAACTCGCGCAAATGAGGACTCATGTAATTGTTACATCTGTTTGACTGTGCAATTCAAAGGCTACGCAAATATACAAAGAGGAAAAGGTCATAAGAATGAGTCAGTTAAAATTACAGCTGAAAATGGACTTCATGGTAATTCGAAAAATGTCAGTCTTCCAAAAAAAAGTGCAGCCAATGATAATACGAGCTCGACCATATCAATTTGTAATTTATGCTTTCAAGAAATTGGCCATCCTTGCATTAAATCTGTAAAACCTCGGGTTAACGTGTTAAAATTTGTAGATAAACTTCCTGGAAAACAGAAAGAACAAGTTGCTAGTTTGATATTGCAAAAGAAAATTGATTCATCTATCAATTCTAATGATAGCAGCACATCTAGTCGTCAAAACAAATCATTGCTGTTGAGTACAAGAGGTCGTCAGGTAAGAGTGACTGTTAATCCAGTTGAGAGAAAACCTATTGTTTTTACTACTGAAACTTTAGACAAATATCACACTAATATTGGCTCATCATCTAAAGAAATGAAAAATATGACGAATTTTTTACGAACTACTGCGGGCAAGAAGTCTGTTCCACCTTATTCTCTAAAACATGTTTCTGAAAGAACAAAGACATTAGATAATATTTATGAAAGTGATGTATGTGAATTTGATGTTTCCAATTCAAATTTGCAAACATGTAAAAGACCTGTAGTATGGACAGATGCAGAAGAAATTTTAAAGTTCGTTTCATAGAAAAGAGGAATAATAGTCAATGTACTTGTCAAACTGATGATAGACAGGGGTCAAAAGTTCTTAAAAATCTGCTTGATAATATTCGTTAGAGTTGAATCACCTGAAACGAAAAAAAGAATACTTCATTCCGAAGGTGGTACTTGTGCCAAAAAGGTTAGATTAACGAGTATTAAACGACTAATATTGTTAGCTATTGGAGGGGAGACCGAGGATAGTTTAAACGATTTTTACATTTTTGCCTATTACTCAGCCAAAAATAGTCCTATATCTATGAATCCAACAGCATAGAATAGTTAGTTCTATAGAGAATACAAATCAAAAATAAAATAAATAAAAAATAATAAGGGTCTATGAAAACAATGACAATTTGTAAAACAACTCCTTGTGTTACAACTCACCTAGTACCGAGGTGAGTTGAAACGCATATAGAGGTAAGTTGTAACAGTTGAATATTTCAGGATTTTATTTATAAAAATTAATCTAAATGCTTCTATTATTTATTAAGAAATCTACATTAAAAGAAATAAACATAAAATACACATTTTACCATTTTATTACTTTATAAGTGTAACTATCACCAACACTGTTTTTTTAACACTTATCAGATTGTTTAAACCGATCTTTGGTATTTCATTACGATTTATAACAATAATCTGAGCTTTATAGCACTTACAGTAATAAAAACATACATATTTTTGTCATTTTATAGATTTTATATATTACTTGTATAATTTTGTACATGCATAGGTGAGTTGAAACAGTCTGTTAAAACTCTCCTAGATGCGTAAAAACGTGTCTCTGTTAGAAATATTATTTTTTATCTTTAATCATTAACCTAAACGAAAAAACAAGACCATACGATTAGAGCTGAATATCTAACATTAATTAAAAGCAATATTTGAATAAAATTTATCTAACGTGTGCCAAATAACCAGGTGGTAAAAAATCGCCAAAAAACCTACTTTTGGTCATTTCTTTAACACACGTAAACTATATGACAAACAATTTTTTAGCCCGACGATTGAATTTGTATATAATAACGCATCGAAAAAGTAATAAATTCACGATTTTTAAAATTTCAAAAAAGTTATAGGTTATGAGAAATCGACACTGTTACAACTCACCTCCGTTACAACTCACCTCGGTCTCCCCTACCAGATATAAAAGAATCGTATGAAAATATGCAATGCTTATTCAATTTAACAAATGTAAATAACATCTCTATTGAGCTATTTAGTGATTTCACACTTCTATTCGTCATTAATGGTCAGCAGACTGCGACTGCAATGTATCCTTGTCCGTATTGCTTTATTTCACTAAACGAATTGAAAGCAAATGCAGCAGATATTTCAACTGATAGTGAGGGGGATGATGAGCAGAATGCTGTGCCTGAATGTTTAAAAATTAGTAGTACTTGTTTCGCTTAAAAACGTATGGAGATTTTAAAAATGATCATGATCAGTTTGTGCAATCAGGTGGAAATAAGAAACTTGCAATCCAGAATCACAGCACTATCAATAAACCACTTTTAGGAGAAGAAAAAGACGTGCTTGTTATTAAAAATGTGTAATTCCTTAATTACACATTTTACAAGGATTTGTAAATCATTTATTTTGAAATGGATTGGTGCCTCTACTTACAAAAGAAAAAGCATTACTTTGGTCAAAGAAATTAAGCATTTGTTCAAAAAATTATCGTGGAGACTTTTTTAAACGCAATGATTGCAGAAAACTCCTACCAAAGTCAGATGCCCTTGATGATCCACAAATTTATTCAAATGTTGGCAAGTTTGTATTAGTACCTTTTATTACTGCTTTTAAAGCAATGAATAAAATTGTAGAATGTTGTTTTTCTACAACGTTATCTGGCCCGAATTTAAATTAATATATAAGAGAACAAAAAAATGCTTACAAGAGCACAGGCATTTCTGTAACATTAAAAATTCACGTAATGTTTGAGCATTTCGAGCAATCCCTACATTTTTTAGATGGCGATGGATTTGGGTTATGGTCAGAGCAAGCTAGCCAGTCAGTTCATAGGGACTTTTTGAATGTTTGGAACAGCTGCAAAATCAATGTTATAGACGACCCTTCTTATCAAACTAAATTGAGGAATGCGGTAGTTGGATATTCCTTGTTGCACATCTAAAAGTTAGATTGATATGTTGGGTTTTAAAATTACTTATAATTTTTACGTTCTAATTCATTATATAATAATTAGCAGCTATGAATTTTCTCTATAATTACCATAATGGCTTGACATTTAGTCACGCATTATAATTTGATAGTATAAAAAAACAAAAAACCAAAAAAAATAAAATAAAAAAACAAAAGAAAAACAAAAATGGAATCCCTGTACCATCACGTCCCTGTCGTGGCTCTGGGTTAGTGGTACCAGTAGAATTAAAATTATCAAACAAAAAGAATCATTAACAGTAAGGGCAGTTAACTGATAACGTTCCCATTTTATGATTTGTGAAGAATTCTGGATTTTTATATTATTTAAATATTCTATCTCAATCCAAATAGTCTCATTGAAAAATAATATACCTTTCCCAACAAAATGAGTATGTTATTATTATTATTATTAATTAACTATAATAATCTCCGTAGACCGTCATTCATTCTGTCCGAACTCCTGCTGGTTTTTAATAAACAGAGAAGGAAAGTATTGATCTGACGTTAGAGAGAGAAAAGCATAGTCAGCTCGTCTTAAGGTAAAGTCCCCATGTAAAGGAATAAGGCAGTCGACGTCCCTATCGATATATATCGAATTGTCAGATAAGTGGATGGCAGGCAATGCTTTGTATTGGTGGTTAGTGGTACGAAATAA
>WNHD01002218.1:0-18186 GCA_011057455.1 Ganaspis sp. Gsp50
AAAGTGGTTTTCTTTACGCCAAAGAAGTGAAGAAAAATATATTAAATGTGAAGCCGGACTAATGAAATGCTTTACACATTAAACTAAATGAGAGACAAAACAATTTCTAAATTTTTGATAACCAGAAGTACATTTGGGTCAAAAAGTGGTTTTCTTTACACCAAAAAAGTGAAGAAAAATATATTAATTGTGAAGCCGGACTAATAAAATGCTTTACAGGTTAAAAATCCAAAAGAAATTGACAAGCCAAAGTATTTCTGAATTTTTGATAAATGCATTTCGAAAATTATTGACTGCCACTGGCATTTCTTATAATTGCAAGTAGAAATTAATTTAAAGAAGTTTTTTATAACACATGTGATGGGAATAATTTTTATCCGACAGCACTTCAGAGAGAAAGGCAAAAATTTAAATGGGGCAGCAATTGAACTTCCGTTTATAAATTTAGAAAATAAAAAATTACTCTCGTGATACCTAAAAACTTAAAATTTCTATTAATTTCAAATCGGGCTAAATTTCATGCTTTATCGTTGATAAGAAAAATATTGGATTTGCTCTAATTAGTAGAGAAACGTGCCAAATAAGTGGACTGCTGGTTTTTTTGTTAGTTTGTGGTGACGCGCGAGTCGAAAGATGCAACGAGAATGTCATTCTTGTGCGACAGATGTGACAACGGTGAAACTTGAATTGCAGCTGATTTGCAGTCTTCCTGTTGTCTTTCCCTAACTATTCTCGATTCTTGCGCACTTCGAAATCGAGAAGTGTGTCACTTCTTGTAACACAAAACAGGCTGCATTTACTTTTCTTGCGCCAATGATCGAAATGTGCGGATTCTCAAAAATGCCTCAATTTCTTCGCGATCTCATTTTTACCTTTTTGTACACTCTTACTTGCGAAATTGGTTCACTCCTCATGGGAAAACTTGTTTCGTTCACAATTTTTCAAACGTTTGTTAAAAATTCTTATGACAAGTTGATCAATAGTAATTGTGTTTCATATAAAGTGACGAAAGTTCTTGTATAAATGGGAAACTATTCCATATGGCTGTTTTAAAATAGCACATAATAATGTTATATTGTAATTAGTAAAATTAAATAATATGTAGCTTACTATTAAATATGTGCAAACGTTGTTTGTCATTTTCTTTGTTTTACAAAAATTACAAAAATTTAAAAAATTTAAAAAGTGGAATAGTTTTAAAAACAATGTCATAAATGATCAAAGGTTCAAAAAAATACATAGTAATGCATGAAAGATAAGGTTACTTTGTAATTGGAAACAAGCTTCTTTCAATTTGGATATAAAAATGTTTGTATTTATCGTCCAGACCCGAGAAGCAAGGTCCTCTTTTATTTCAAACGAATGTAATTAAAACTTGCATAACGACTTCATATTCTCAACTTTTTGTCGCTGTAGTTTAACTTTTATTACCGAACATCTCATAAAAGTTGGATGCTTCTTTTATACTTGACTCCATACAATTTATAGAACTATTAATACTAATACTTTGTATATAGTTTTTCTTTACAAATAATTACTTCCCTTTCTTTACAAATTATTATTATTAAATTTATTAAATTTCATCATTAGATTTTTTTTATAAACTTATTTCTGAAATAAAAAAGTATCTGTAAACTTTTTAGACAAACGTACAAATTGAGTTACAATTAAAGATTAGTAATTTACAGTTACAGATTAAGTTACTAAATTAAATATCGAAATACATTTATAAAATCCAAGTTTGTAAATACGTGGTATCAGAATATTTGTGTATATCATAAATATTTATACGAAGGCTTGAGAATAAGAGTGAATAATCGCACTTTAGTGAATTCAATGGTTTTATTCAATTTTCATGAAAGGGATGATAGTCTGCTTTATGTATGAGGACATAAAATTTACACATTTGGTTGATTTGCAGTAGGCTTTTTTGAATTACCGGGCGATATTCGCCACAAGTTTATCGTCTAGTTTTATCACCATTATTTCATTTATAATATTTACACCATCGTTTGTATCAATTCACGTCAGACATTCACGGCTATTTGTCGAGAGATAGTGTGGGGATGACATCAAGGAAAATCCTTTCTCTCGAAAGAGTTGTATCTCACACACCATTCATGTGCCCAACCTACACAAAAGAAATTCTGCACCTTCTGTCTCATTAAACCATTACACACTTGGTATTACAAGTTGTAAAAATGTCTAATTTTTCGCGAAGAAAAGTTCTACGCAACTGGAACTTTGTAAAAGACGTAAAATATTAAAAATGCGAAAAAGATGTAAATGATTTAAAAGATGCAGAAAACATAAAGGTTGTAAAAGATCGCAAAGATGAAGATTTTAAAAATAGGAAAGACATTGAAGATATAAAAAAGATATAAAAAAAAGAAAGAGAAATTAAAGACAATAAAGACAAAGTAGATATGACGAAAATACAACATAAAGAAAAAAATTAAAAAACTAAAAAATATTTAAAAGATCAAAGGATGTAAGAGAAGAAATAAATTTTAGAGTAGCTCCTAAGTACCATCCTGCAAGTCTAAACTGACACTGGTCTTGAAATGTATAGGATCGGGACAATTTAATTACAGCTATTTTTGGCGAGACTTAATTAAATCAGATGATTTTTGTTTCTTTTGAAAACACCACGTGCGGTATGGAAAAAAAGCTTTTTTTGCACGTTTGGTTAAGACGATTCAAAAACAGGTTTTACTTCAATGAAATCAACTACATAATTACAGGTAGCAACGAGTTCGTCACGTTTTCTCAAATTGACTATTAAGACCAAATTGTATATAAAAATACACTTCTCTTAAATATATCGTTCTCAGAAAAAGAATCTATTTCGAAATCCAACCATCAAATAAAAACCCTAGTATTAAAAGTTTTATCAAGGCGCTATTTAATTAAATCAATTGTGAATTTCAACACTGCATACGATTTTTTTATCAAGGACCATGGCGGACCAGAAAAAATTCTCAACGAACGTAAAACTTGTAAAATAAAAAGAATAAAAGAATTACAAAAGAAAATTGTAAAAAAGATTATGAAAAAATGATGAAAGTAATTAAAAAAATTTTTTTTCTACTTTGTTTGGGATTTTTAAATCTGCAAAGCAATTCAATAGTCCGGCTTCACATTTAATATACTTTTTTTCACGTAAAACTTGTACAAATAAAAAGAATTAAAGAATTAAAAAAGAAAATTATGAGAAAGCAGATTTTGAAAACATGAAAAAAGTATTTTAAAAAATCTTTTCTGCTACTTTGTTTTGGATATTTTAATCTGTAAAGCAATTTAATATTCCGGCTTCACATTTAATCTATTTTTTTCACTAGTGGCGTAAAGAAAACCACTTTTCTCAACTCCACTGTATCTTATCAAAAATTCAGAAATGTTTTGGTCTACTATTTGGTTTTGGATTTTTAAATCCGTAAAGAAATTCAATAGTCCGGCTTCACATTTAATATATTTTTTTTCACATGTGGCTTAAAGAAAATCACTTTTCACAGCTCAATTGTACTTTTACTTATCAAAAATTCAGAAATGTTTTGGTCTGCCACTTTGTTTTGGATTTCTATACCTTTAAGCATTTAATTAGTCCAGCTTCACATTTAAAAATTTTTTTTCAGTTGTGGCATTAGAAAAATCACTTTTTAAACTTAATTGTATTTTGAATATGAAATGATAATAAAGCGAAGAAAATGACAGAAATTAATAACATTCCAATTTTACCGTTTTTAAGAATTTTAATAAAATAATTAGAAAGGGAATAATAAATTCTTAGGAAAGGCATTTAAATGATGATGTTAATTTGAAAAATTAACAGAGAAGTTTTTTAACCTTTCAAATGGTGCTTCTTGTAGATAAATTTCGGTTTTAAATAAATATGCATAGGTGTGTCGATAATCGTATAGCTTAGGGGCTATAATTGTAGCCCATATCCATATACATGAGTTATTCAAATTCAAAACTGGACCGCTAGATGTGTTATACATGGATAGATTACAAGGCCGATTATCCTACGATTACAGCTCGTGTAAATGCGCGTGACACTGGGGTCTTTTACACCTTTAAATTAATAGAGTCCAAGAGAAGCAATTCACAATTTATCGCCTTATGAAATTAAAAAATAACATTTCAAAAATGCCTTCGGTAGCTGACTAAAAGTATTTTAAAAAACGCTTACGGGATTTAAACTATTGAACTCAAAAGTTTATAAAAAGTAAGAAAAGAAATTAAAAAATATCTAGGCAAAAAAAATATTTACATATAGAGTGCATGTGAAGATACCGTTTGGAAAGTTTTAAATGAAACAAAATGGACATTTCTCGGGACAGAGACGTAAGATATAAATTTGATGGAAAAAGGTTTTTTTATCCAAACTTGTTTAGATTCGTCTCACTGTTTTCTACTAAGGTTGAAAGATGATCTATTGCCGAGCGTTTATCTGGGAAGGAAAAAACTTGCATGCACCATTGACATATTTATGGGGAAATTAGTCAAGAAACTGAATTTGAAATAAAATAAGAAAAAATGCTTTCTTTACAAAACTGGCTTTAAACAAAACGAAATAAACTTCAGTCATAAATTCTAGATAATGTATGCCAATAACTGCAAATTAATAGCAAAAAAACTACTCCTGCGAATGACATTTTAATGAGGATGGAGAATAAGTCTTTACTAATAATTCAAGCAAACTTATAACTTGAAAATTCTATGAATTTTTAAATTCATATCTATTTGCACTCTTCATATTTATTTTAAAGATAGGCGCTAATTTATATTTTTAGTTTGTCCGAAATATTAGCGATCGGTGATCATATTTCCTCAAGACTCATATTTTATTTCTTTCATATTCCATATCTTTACAATTAGGACTACTATAATCAAATACTAAAATAAAAATCAATCAGTAAAGTGTAGTTGGGTCGCATATTTTAGGCGAATTAGGGTGTGTTATGAAAGAGATGTCATTTTTTGAACTTTTACACTGTAATTATCACTTTTTTGGTTACTGTTAAGGTGTACTGTATTATAAGAAGAATATTTGAAAAGTGTAACAATATATGTTAATACAAACGTACTTTTTAAAATCGTGAGAAAATAACTAGAATAACCTTTAAGTCATTTCTTTTAAAAAAATCAAATGATTTTGACAATTTGAGGTTAGCTCGCACTATTTTGTAAGTGATTTGATTATATCGCTCGAACTGGTGCTATATTATAAATAAGAAATTTCTTCGCCACCACAAACTGAACAGAATAACAATATTAACAATAACTCAAAATGAAACAAAACCTTTTTTCTACAATTAAATGAAAACAAAGTGTTATAACAAATGCAAGATACAATGTTAGTTTTAACCATCGAACTTAGATAGATGTCGAACTCGGTACTGTAATTGTGGCAGCAGGGTTGGGTCGTTAAGGATACGCTTTTTCGTAAGTTCATTTGTTTTAAGGTGGTATCACAATTCTCCGTCAAACAGACAACACTGGACAAGTGAAACTAAAGACTTTTGACACAATGAAAATGAGTGGATTAAATTAATTTTCATAATAAAAATTAAATGTCAGAAACTATACAAAACAATCACTTTCTGTGAATGTAAACAATGACAAAAGGTAATCTGAATAATTATTTAATAATTTTATAAAAAATTGATGGTTAAATTTCTATGAATGATAAAAGAATAGTAAACAGATTAGAAGAAAGAAACGGACTGATGAGCCTAAAATTAATGGAACAAAAGAAGAGTTGAGGTGCTATGCAGATGATAATAGGATTTAAAGGGCGCTTCGAATCAGTTACAGATGATTGGTCAATGGCGCTTGTTTTACGTCGTGACTTGATATCTCTATCCAGCATAAGATCGTTCCGTATAATTGATCCAGGACTTTTTTTAAGCGGATACGACAGGAGGCGTGGAATGGATCATGAGTCGCCTCGTAACTTGGCTGACTTTTGCCTTTTGTGCATCAGCCTCTTGCGTCTGGATCGAAAAGATGCCTTGCTCTTTTAACTATTTATTAAGATCATCCGATCGAGCGTGAACATTTGAAATTTGATCGTGCCTGATACATCTCTTAACCCATTATTAACACTATCACTTTAGAATAGATATGTATCAGACTATTTGGCTTTTCGTACCTCTTTAGCACTGAATATTTTAACCATTCACAATGATCCTCTTTAGCAATAAAATTATTGAGACTATCTTGTTCCGCACAGTTCAAAAAGGGAATCACTGTTAAAACAAACATCCACAAACTGCAATAAAAATCTTCAATTAACATTAATATTGACAAAGAAAGGCTCTTCATCATACTGGGATTAAAAATGCAACAAAGAAGGTTGTAAAAATGGACATTTAATCATCAAATTGATATCTCGTTGATCCTGAATAATTGGCAATCCATTGAAAAAAGGAGAGAAGATTTGTCGTATATACTCCTTAATGTCGACTTTTTTAAGCTACTGAATCAAGATACAAAATAAATTGAGAGATTCGGTTGTTACAAAGAGACTATTTTTCGAAATCTCGTTTTTGACGTCAAGAGGATATATGGATCTCTTTGGAAACGGAGCTTTTGTTGGGAGTAAGGATTAGTCTGAAAACAGGTTCGAGGCGAAGTTGAACCGTGAATCAACGCAATGGTGTGGCTGCAGCAGAAGGTTCATCACCCATCGTAATTCGCTCTTGCACGTTGGTATATATAGCAAATGCGGCTTGGCGGTTCTTATCTTGGCGAATGGCTTCCCACGCGGGATAAGGGTTTTTAATTATTTAAGTAATTTGTGGTCGATCCAGGACTAGAGGTCTGACAGGCTCCTACCTCAGAGTGGCTCGAACGAGTAGCAAATAATATTAAGTATAGGCCTTCCTCTGGCCAAGAGAGAGATATATTACCTCAGGCTATAGTCCACACCAGTACAGACACGCACCAACACACACTCAAATTTCCTCACTTCTACAAGATTCTTGTCTATCGTTTAGATTGACACACACGCACATCTACAAGGGAGGCTATATGGCACAACATCCCGGAGACTATAGTATAAAATTAAATGCTGTTCGGCAGGCCTATTTCACTCCGGGCAGGTAGCGGCCACTGGTAATTACTACCTGCGACTTTCTGCTCACAGATAACACGAAAGGCCCTCTACTCATAATTTTTTGAAAACCAAAACTTCATCCCAATACTGCTCTCCATTATCCTGCAAATATTATTTGCGATTCCCGAACATTCAAATTGTATTTTGAAGACCCAAATTTCTAGATTTTTGATAAATCAGAGAAATTTAATTTAAAGAGGTTCTCTTCATGCTACAAATGCTTCAAAATATATTAAATGTGATGCCGGACTATTGGCTTGCTTCAAACATGTTGAAAACCGTATTATCAAAATTGCTGATTAAAAGAGAAGACGCTACATTTTTTATAAATCAAACTAAAAATCAGTTTTCAAAATGCTACAAATTCTTAAAAGATGTTTAAAAATTAGTGAAACAGATTATATTCATTTATTTATATCACTAATTAACACAGGGTTCGGTTTTAAATTGAAAGTAGCCTTTAGATCGTTTATTGAAAGTTTCAATTTATTGAGCAGAGCGCATATTTTTGAAATAATTTTCATCACGTGTTTCTCAAGCAAAATTGATTGACAATTATTCAGGATCAACGAGATATCAACATAACTCTTTTAAAGTTTCACTTCGATTTATCAAAAATTCAAAAATTTTTGGTTTATAATTTCAATCAGCAAGTTTGGAAATTTGTTTGTATTTCAACATCTTCCAAAGAAGCTAAAAGTCCAGCATTACATTTAATAAATTTTTTTCTGTCACTTGTGTTTTCAAGAAAACCTCTTTAAGCTAATGTTTACTTTGATATATAAAAACTTTAGGGTTCTCTATTTTAATCAGTAATATTGACAGTGCTTTTGAATTTCAAAATCTTTCAAATAAGCCAATAGTCCAGCATTACATTTAATATATTTTTAAGCATTTCTGGCATCAAGAAGCCCCATTTAAATTGATTTTTATTTTGATATATAAAAAATTTAGGGTCTTCAATTTTAATCAGCAATTTTGAAAATACTTTTGGATTTTAAACCGTCTTTCAAACAAGCCAATAGTCCGGCATCACAATTAATATATTTTTAAGCATTTGTAGCATCAAGGAAATCCTTTTAAACTAATTTTTACTTTGATTTATAAAGAATTTAGGTTCTTGTATTATAATCAGCAAAATTGAGAGTACGCTTTTGGATTTCAACATCTTTCAAACAAGCCAATAATCTGGCATCACGTTTAATATATTTTTAAACATTCGTGGCATCAAGAAAACTCCCTTATACTAATTTTTACTTTTATTTATAAAAAATGTAGGGTCTTCTAATTTAATCAATAATTTTGAATATATTTTTGGATTTAGAACTTTCTTTCAAACAAGCCAATAGTCCAGCTTCACAATTAATAGGTTTAGAATAATAGTTTTCTGGATGAATCTCTTTTAAAGATCCTAGAGTAGCATCAGTTTTGTACTGAATGTAAAAGGATGGAATTACATCATCTGAACATGGAATAAACTTTTATAATTCAAACCACTGCATAATAAACTGTTTATAATTCAAACTACTTAATAGTAATTTAGTTTTTTTTAGTAAGAAACAGAAAATTATCAATTTAGTTTTTTGTCTAATTTGTTGTTACCTAAGCTCTGTTTAGTGTTATCGAAAGACTTATGTTGCATGATGTTTAAAGAGTTTTATGCTCATATAATAACAATTTTTTAATAGAGCTTCGTTAATTTCGAAATTTCGAATGGCTCGTTTTATTTTCTTTACCATACCACAAAAATGACTTATTACCCTCTTCACCATAAAAGTTATTATCCTTAATGACATTTATTATACACACGTTTGAGGATGGTGCTCACCTTTCGAAAGTGAGTGCACCGAATGGCATTCAATTCCCACCGATGGCGATGGATTCACGAGTAACAGGTTCAGATTTAGCCAGCAAAGAAATTGATTCTCTCTCTCGGGATATTCAACAACATAATGCAAAAAAGGATATCAAATTTGCGAGCATTCTTGATCTCTTTGACATTAAGGAATAACTTTCTTTATTAAAATAAAATTACATTGTATAAGCCAACGCATTAATAGGCGTTAAAAAATGACCAATAAACGTATTAATTTACTATTCAAAATATGATTTACCATTTTTATTCAATATTTGTTATTACGCACTCGTTTAACTTTTATGGATTACCTAACATATTGCATAACTGTACTTAATTGATTTTCCTATCTACACATTGTGCATCGAATAGATACGACAGATAAATATTAAATTTATGCCCTCAATTGTGATAACTGATTATATCCTGATTTGATTCCGCGAGATTGTTCATTAGGCGATTATACTAACCGTAAAGTTAACGGTTTTAGTTCTATTTTCAAAACTATTGCAGAAAATGGACGATCTAATCTTCTTTTATAAAGACAAGAATGTTAACAGCCTGGATGAAAATGTATCAGTCTATTAAGTTGATGTTTAGTGATCATTTTATGTTTTATGAACTGTGAAACTTCTCTACAATATTATTTTTTACGATTCTTCCAAAAATTCCCGTAAAAAGAGAAATCTTCAAAGTGATATTTTTATTATTGAAATTTTAATGATTGGAATTATAATGATTGGAATTATGATTGGAATTGTAACAATTGGAATTGTCAAAATTTAATTGTAGTCATCGTTAAGTAATTTCGTAAAATTTCTTTTGAGACAGAATGTGGTCATTTTGAAAATAATATCAAAGAAAGGTATTCTTGACAAGATTTAACACATTTTAATTGGTGCTTTTTAAGGTCCTTTTTGTGTTACGCGTTTTAATGACAGGTTATAAAATCTTTATTAGCATTCGCAATTGGAATTTGAAAAACGCTTAACCAAATTATGAATTCTTTTCTGTGCGCATCAGGTTGAAATTATTCATATTAGCTGCGGGACTTCCACATAAATATAAAACAAGTCATACCTTGGCTGGCTGCACCTTGGCTATGCGGAAAGGCTCTTCTCCGTGACCCACGCCAGTTCCTATTGCTTCTTGTACACGCGTAAACTTGTGGCGGTGTGTTTGCATTTATATTTCTGAACAAGTGTATGTTCACAAATGCGTATAAACGTGTACTCTCAAACACGGCAATAGGACGATGGTAAACCACGCATAAACTCTTCTCGTTCTCTTCTTGTTTTCTTTGTTCTTATTCTTCCTCTTTTTCTTCTTTTTTTCTCTTTTTCCTCTCTTTCCCTCTTATTCTTCGTCCTCTTTTTCTTTTGCTCCTTTCCTTCTTGGGCTTCGTAATTTTTTTCTTCTATTTCTTTCCTTTTTATTCCACTTTTTTACTTTTTCTTCTTTTCTTGATTTTTCCCTTTCCCTTCTTTCTTTTCTTCTTCATTTTTGGCGTCTTATTTTTTTCTGCTTCTTGATGTCATTTTCCTTGATCCGTTTGTGCTTTTCCCTATATTTTTCTTCTTTTTTACTTGCCTCTCTTTTGCTTCGTCTCTTTTGCTTCGTCTCTTTTTCTTCATCTTTTTTTCTTCGATGTTTTTATTCGTCGCTTTTGCTTCATCTCTTTTGCTTCGTTTTTTTCTTTGTCTCTTATTCCACTGCTTCTTTTTCTTGAGCGTTTTATTAAGTTACTTCTGTTTCTTCTTATTCTTCGTACCAGGTGTCCAGAAATCAATTGAGTAGCGTAAAGATCACTGAAAGTAACTTCTGACGTTGCTAACTTTGTAAAGCACCGTGAGAAAGAGTGAACGAGATCGCATATCGTGTCTAAAAGACGTTCTGCAGAACGGAAATTGTAAAAGAACGCAATGCAATTAACGAGTTCAAAGAATTCAAAAAACCCAATAAACTAAGTCATTTTCTGGTAGGTGCAATTTTTTGCGCAAGTTTTCTCTTTTACTGACTTGAATCCGACATTTTGTTCTCTTTTACTATTAATTAGACAATTGTGATATGAAATAAAACAATACAATGCAATGCAATACAATATAATACAATATATAATATACACTGAGAAAGAAACACTTCTGCAACTGTGACAAAAATACAAGCAGCAGTTTTAGGTTATGTTACAGTTTTCGATAAATAACATAATCACACAGATTTACTAGACCATTGTTCTGCAAGTGTGACAAAAATACAAACAGCATTTTTAGGTTATGTTACAGTTTTCGATAAATAACATAATCAACACAGATTTACTAGACCATTGAAAGAGATTATAAAATTAAAATGTTCATTATCGTTACAATAAATATTTGCATTCCGTGGCCCGTGTGAATAAAACAAGAATTAAGAATATTCGAAAGAGAATATGATAGTTGCTCTCAAATTTTATCTGTCAAATTTTCACATTAACAATTCTTTTAAAAAACAGGTCATTTTTCGGAAAAATGCTGCTTGATTATGTATTTTGAAATGAGGATTATGGAAAATATTGATTTTACCTGATTTGATGTTTCCTCGTGAATAAAAATGCTTTTGAGTGTGATGAAATTGGAAGAATTTTTGACATGTAGCAGACGTTAGAAAGGGATGGTTAGGTTTGGACGGAACATCTGAGAGTGTTACCGACGTCATAGGACGTCACCTTGGTAAAGGTTCGTCGTCCTTGTCACCATCAAAATTTATGCAACATAATAAATAATTAATTCACTTTAATTAATTAATTCACTTTAAATAATTAATTCACTTTAAATAATTAATTCACTTTAAATAATTAATTCACTTTAAATAATTAATTCACTTTAAATAATTAAATGAATGTTTCAATTACTTTATAACAGCAAAAGACTCATTTGAAAAAGAAATGTATTAAAATATTCGTTACTAAATGTAAAATTCGATATCAAAGTATGCATCCGCTGAGTTGATCAGAATCGTAATAGAAAGCGCATGCGCACTCACGTAAATATTTAGCACGGCCAAGAGGACACCAGAATTCGACAAAAATTCGTTTCGAGGAAGCAAAATTCCTTAACAAAATTATTTTTGTTAACATTTCGATCTTGTTTTCAGTGTAAATACAAAACAATATAATACAATAAGTAAGATAAAAGCAGCAAAAGCAATTTCAACGTATGCATATGCATTGAATGTCGAAATTCTAAACTCTTGAGGGAATAAGACGAGGACTCTTCTCAGATTGTATTATTTCAATGTCTTCCGTGTCGGCGGCTTAAAGGTCCTCCGTAATTTCTCAACGGCACGTGAGAGGACTGTGCAAACTCATCGTTGTTGGTAGGCAAACAATGCCTTCTTCTGGCTTTCGGTCCTGTGCGACGTTTCTTCGTCATCCTTTTCTTTAGCAATACTTGAAATTCAATTGGTCAAAATCCTCACAACCCACTCAATATCGCCCATTTATCATGCCCTCACGATCCTCTCCCGCTAATAAATTTACAAGCGTACGCGCCAAATCATCGCTTTCTATATCAAAATTCTCATCAATCCATCCTAAAAAGAGAAAACATTTTATCAAAAACACCTACAATTCCGCTCTTTCGTCTACATTTCACGCTAAAAAGAGATGTTTATTTTTCGAGATAATCTTTAATTTAATCAGCTACTTTGACACTCTATTCAGTTTCGTTCAATTGAGTTTCTTCAAACAAGACATTTGTTCTGAGCTGTAAAAAATTATTTTCCAAACATTCCAGCTTCGTTCTAATAAGGAGTGTGCAGCATAATTAAGAATTTGACCTTCGGGCTTAGGTGTCGGCTTTCTTCGTTAGAAAAAAATTCTTTCTCACTGGAATGCCTCCCAGTCCAATGGCTAATGAACTTGAGATAAAATCACAAGAATTCTCGATATTAAAATAATTCAAATTACCCGCATTTTTTCATTAAAAAAATGAATAAGATATTTTGAAATATTCTATTGCTAAAAGCCCATTCAAGTAAATCTTGTGCCCGGAACCGTTATCTATTTAATAAAGTGTTATAATAAAAGATACAATATACGTATAAAGAAAATTCAATTAACATATTATCACGAACTCAATATCGTTTCATCAAATCGTTCCTCGTATCGTTCCGTGAACTCAATATCGTTCCATGAACTCATTGCAATTCCATAAATTGAACATCGTCTTGCAAACTTAATATCGTCTCATGATCAAGAATTTCATGTTAATTACGTGTAAGATTACTTCTAAAAATGTTAAGCGAGGTCGATACACTTTCTTCATTCTTTATTACCGTTTTTTTGCTTTTTTTATGAAACCTCTTCCAGCTGGTTTTCAATTACGAGTTGGTTAGTTACAAATCGCGAAAATGTCACTTACGGTCGTTTTGCGCGGCGGGATACCTTATATAATACAAAAGGAAGAGCGTCAGTGGAAAGCAAAGGCCAGCAGACGATCCTTTGGCTTTGCGCTTTCTACCTTCGATCTTACTCGCTTACGGTAAATAATTATGTAGACCGTGCCGAGTTATATGTGTGCATATGTTAAACGTCTCTGCTCACCTACGGGCCGTGACATTAATTTCTGAGGTCATCGATTAATGTCTTCCGGATATTAAAAAATGCACAATCAACACACCATTATCACGAATTTTATAATCGAAATTGTTCTCAAGATTCCAGCAGAAGCAATTTTCTTTTACGTGTTATTTTGCACACGAGAAAAACTGACTGTTGTTTTTTACGTTTTTATGAACTTTTTCTCGTATTTTACGAAATTCTTCTGTTTTTTAATTACCCGTGTGAATTAATTTACGAGAATTACAAAATTAACAACAGAGATGTAAGGTCGGGTTTAACCATGAAACGCTGATAGATGGTGAACTCGAACATGCAACAGGGTTGGGTCGCTAAGGGTACGTTACAACGAAAGTTGTCGGTAGGAAGCGAATTTAGCAAAAATAATATCAACAAAAATTAAATTCGTAGTAGTATTTGATTTATTTATTTGATTTATTTCGTAGTATTTGATTAATTTATTAATTTATTCGCAGATCTTAAAAGTAAGATAGAGAATGACACAAGATTTGTTGTTCTTTTCTATCTCGTTTTTACGATTAGTGATTTATGACGCTGGATGACGTCCCATGACTGTTTTGTGCGCTGCTTATTAATGAAACAGAAAAAGACAAACGTTTTTCTTTTTCTTTCTCATTACAACGCAATGCAAAAAGAATATTATTGAAATAAATTAATATTTATTTATTTAAAAAAAACATTTTGATATAAAGTACTAAAACCGCTTTCTCTTTTAAAAAACAAGTAATAATTGCGTTGATTGTAAATCAGCTTAATCCAGAATCTGTTTTAAACTGGAAAAGGAAAGGAAAAGTGAAAAAAGAAACGAGAGAAGGAGAGTTAGATACTTAAGATCCTCTCTTGTATGTATTATTCGTTTGGAGTTTGTACACGTAACAGCCCTCTAGGCCTTTGCCTCAGGATATAACCCAAGACTTCCGTTTGCTGAGTTTCCACGCATTTTGTCAGTTAAACTATGCCATTTGTCTGCACTATTGTAAAGTCGTAATCGGTATTCAGACGTTGTGTGTTCAGAAAATTTCAGACTATTTACGATTATTTTTATGGCAGGTTTGGAAACCCCAATGTGTGTATAAATTGAGATTTAATTTCTGCAGAGAAAAATTTACTTAAAGACTTTCTTGGAAGAAAGAGCTCAGAAATGCTGAGAAACTAATTTCGCTGCTAAGCTCATAATAATAGAAACATGTATACATGTATATTTATATGTGCATGAAAATAAAGTTTATTATCTATTGTTATATTCAGAAAAATTACAGCTGTGATTTGTACTTTAATTAAATAATAAAAGTGGAATTAAAGTATATAAATAATGAGGGGAAATTTGTTAAAGTCGTTGTTGCACTCTTTAAGTGAAGATTGTGGCTGAAATAACTAGCCCTGATAGAAAGTAAGAGCATCTGTATACTATATGAAGGAATATGACTTTCTATAAAACGTAATCAGCGATCAAAAACTGCAGAATAAAACTTATGCAATGTTTTTCATCAGAAACGAGCCTTTATGAGCAAATAGTCTTCAAGAAAGGTAATTTTCATCAAATTAGTGTCTGATAGAAAATCTCACATTCGTACGACTGGTTAATTATCATATTATGTAAATACAGTTTTTTAGGTTAGGAGAGATTTTTTTATGCCTCAACGGCATAGACTGATATTTTGAAAGAAGGAAAAATCATGATTTGATTGTGCGATGGCCTTAAGTCGTTTCGTCCCAGCAGCCATTGCTGAACTGTAAAGGTCCATTCACACTTTCGTTTGGACTTGTCCAGTCTGTCATATTTGCCTTCCAAGAAAAGTTACTGTAGAATTCCCTACTTTGCGTATGGTTTTCTACGTTGCTTTACTTCATGCCTTAACATTTCTCATGGGCATGAATAAAACAACATAGAAAGCGACTCGCAAAGTGGGGATTCTATTTTTTAAAGGCAGATATGACTCTTAAACCCTCTTAAACTGCATTTGCACCTTCTGTTAAACTTGTCCAGTCGGGGACAATACTGCCTTCCAAAAGATTACTGGACAAATTCCTACTTTGCGTGTCGCCTTCTATGTTGTTTCATTCTATGCCTTTGTGAGAAAAAGCGACACGCAGAGCAGGAATTTTTCTAGTAACTTTTTGGAAGGCATTATTTTCCCCGACTGTCCAAACCAAAACTACATAAGAGAAAAAAGATACACAACCTGTCTTTTTTTGTCCAATTTTTAGATTTTGCGTTTGGACAAGTTTAACAGAAGGTGTAAATGTACCTTTAGGGTGAATTCACATGGCTAACTTAAAAGTCACTGACAGTAATACCACTCGTCTTTTTCACTCTCACGTTTTTTACTTTCGATTTTTAATTTTCGGTGGAACTGTTAATGATGACCTTATTGTTAAAGAAACTTTTGCAAGTTTTATTTGTTTTAAAAAAGTTTATTATATTTATGTTAATTGTACAATTGTGTATGTTTCAGGCGACAACTGGTAGCGGTTTCTTCGAGGTGCAGATCCTCTCGCTGACGAACAGCAGGGGCACCCTGGTGGATGGAAGATGTTGCGGCGGAGGAAGTGGGATCGACACAAGTGATGTGCATTCACAGAGTTGCACAACACCCTGTACAACGTCCTTCTGGCTTTGCCTCAAGGAGTATCAGTCGAATGTCACTGCCGTAGGATCCTGCAGCTTTGGCAACGTTTCTAGTCACGCCCTGGGTCAAAACACTTTCACACTCACCGACCCAGTCACTCTACAACTTCATTTCACATTTAGATGGACGGTAAGATTCCTCGTTTTTAACATTACTCTTGTAAACTATCAATTAAGTCCAGAAGAGGTGTTTTGAGGTTATGTTTTCGTCAACACGTCGCTTTCAAAGCGTCGACGTTCAACAATTTGTCTCCCATTGCTTTCTGTCAAAATGAGACATGGAACATAACCTCCAAATGTACGCCTCGTCGTTGCAGTTTTCTTTGAATTACTGCCAGTTTATTTTCATAATAATTTTTTATCAATTTTTATCATCAGAATCACGTTTACAAGCGCGTGAACATGTAAACCGGACGTTTTCCATGAGTCGAAGACATATGTTTGCAAAAGGATTAAACGAATCGATTGCTCCATATGTATAAAGCAAATTGACACATTAAGAGAGACACTCGAGAGCAAGTGGACACGCGCTGCTAATTGCATCTCCCGCAATCATCATTTGTCATCCACAATCGATAAAGATTCATTGAATCGATGAAGTCTTCAAAAAAAAAAAATGAAAGTAATTGAGAGTGGGTGGCAAAACTGGTAATTATGTAACGACTAATTATAGAGCATGAGTAAATAAGTTTCTAGTCTGATTCCTTAGGCTGATCAGCTCATCTCGTTATAGCCTTTACATATGAGATTCCAGTTTCGTTCCAGTCGCTTGACAACTCTTCGTTCAAATCCTTTTCTTTTCTTTCTTTTTTTTTTATTGAGTATCCTTGTCCTGAAGTGTCCCGCATCTTCTCATGCAAATATACCTTTTACTTGGTTTTATATGGCGATCTTAATACCCTCGTGTCTTCGCGGTAATCATACAATTCAAGATTCACATTCAAATGTCTTCGACTTCAAGAAACATTCGTGAGATCGCACAAAATCGGACTATGTATTTGATAAAATCGCTTCGTTTTTTAAAAAAAACTTAATCGAATACTTTTTCTTTATTATAAACTGACGTAATTTTTTTACTCGTGACTAAAAGTTCATTTTTTTGTTCGTCAAATCTTGTGTTATTTTATCTTTTTTATTATTCAATGTGAGAAGTTTAAAAAGAGCAATCTTTTTTTATTATTGTTATTCTACTGACGCTTTATTATAAATGTCATCGATATTAGTATGTGAATAGAATCGCAATTGGATGTATCGTGAGAAATGTTAACGCTAGTTCCCAACCTTGACGCTATTCATACATTCAGAGTTTCCGCACTGTGCATTTGACTGTGTTACAACCTGCCAGTTTGTTCTCGTGCTTATTGATGGTACATTCTTTAAAATATACTTAAAAAATTAAATAAATTATAATAAACAATTCGAAGCGTTTGTTCAGAAATTAAAAGTAAATTAAAATTTAAAAAAAGAATCAGTGTCAGCGCAGGTCCGTGAATTATGGGACACAAGGATGCGAATGTCAACAATTCTAACCTCAATTTCAAGCATTCGACAAATTACTTAATATTTTTCTCGTGATATCTAAAAACTTGTTTATGGTTATAAAAAACCTTTAACTAGAAATTCTATTATTAACTCAGTTGAAATCAAAATTTTCAAGAGCTCACACGTCTCAAAAAATTGTTGATTTTATGTTGTTATTGCTGTTTTTATTTATTTATAATTATGTGTGTGCTATCTTATTGTTTTTAAATGGATTATCTTTTTCTTTTTTTGTTTGTACCTCACTCCAAACTTTGTCGCTTTCGATTTCTGTTTGAATGACGGGAAATTCTGACTAGAATTTATTGGACTAATGATTAGATTTTTTGTCATTTAATTTATTTTATTGACTCCCTGAAGAGGAAATCATATCGATTTCGAAACGTTGGAGGAATAATTGACTAAATAAATAATAATTTTGT
>WNHD01002219.1:0-15674 GCA_011057455.1 Ganaspis sp. Gsp50
ACCAGTACTAAACTTGTTATTTGAATGTTTAATCAACCCCATTGGGTTCTTAACAGAATAAAAAAATGCACGTTTTTCTAAGTATTTGAGTCGTTTTTGTTTATTGTCTGGGTTCTTTTACCACATTGGCACCCATTTGGGTTCCCGATGATAGAAAACGGAGATGATCAAAATGAAGCCATCACAAATATTGAAATTTGAATTTTTAATTAACCGCACTGGGATCCTTTCAGAATCGAAGTAAGCACGTTTTTCTAAGTATTTGGGTCGTTTTTGTTCATTGTCTGGGTCCTCTGATAGTATTGGGACCCACTTGGGTACTCGATGGTAGAAAATACAGATAAACAAAATTATGCCAGCACAAAAATTGACATTTTTAATTCTTAATTAACTTGGGTTCCTTGCAGAATCGAAAAATGTTTATTTTTCTTAGTATTTTAGTTGTTAAAGTTTATTTCATGAGTTTTCGTATGACATTGTCACCCATTTGGGTGCCTGTTTATTTTACTAAGGCTTCTTTTTGGGTACCCAATAATAATGAAAAATAGTCATCAAATTTTGTTTAGATACAAAAAAGTCTGCATTTGGCACTGATTTTGTACCCACTGATAAAGATAAGTAAGTAAATTGCTAATGAATGAATTTTAAAGCGCACATTAGTCATAAAATGAAATTCCTTTTTCTGTTTATACTTTACTCAAGTTTCATTTTTCGTATTTTGGTTTATACTGGCTTTAAATTGAAAAAGTGTTTAAATCAAGAAAATGTCTTAAATACAGAGAGGTAAATATTTTCTTGATACCTTTTTCAGTGTACCGGTAATACTGAGCATCATCTTTATTTTAAGAGCGTACTTGTTTTCTGCAGGAAATAATGGAAGAAATGGGTTGTAAAAATGAAGTTAGAGCTCTGTAATATAAAGATTATTCTTTACTGAAATACTAAACTTTGAAAAGATTTTTCAGCCTTTTAGGAATATGAGAATGAACATTTACGTTTCCAAGTATTTTTTGATAATTATTGTTCTGATGTTGAATTATAGTTTTCAATTTTTTGGATTTATTTTTTTGGACACATTATTTCTACTTTGTTGTATGAATGTATTTTTTAGTTTTGGAGAAATTTGTATACAAATTTTATGTTTCATAAAATGTTTATTTATGTTTGAATTAAATTCTTATGTTTTATATGTTAATTTACTTGTTTTATTGTTGAGTTTTCATAATATGTACACAGAAAAAACAAAATGTTTTTTTTTATGGTTATCTGTTAAATTCCAAGATAAATTGGAATTCTACAAGCATTATGCTTGTAAAAATTCAAATTCATCTTGAAATTTCACATTTTGTTTTTCCTGTGGAATTGTTTTAAGATTTTGTGTTATTATTTAGTTTTTGCGTAATTACTAAAATTTTACGAATTTACTAAAATTTTACGAAATTACTAAAATTTTACGTAATGAGAAGGATGTTAAATAATAACCAACATTTTGCTTCGATTATGTAAATTTTGTAAAGCGTGTTTTCATTGTGTAAAAATCGATCACATTTCTATCGAAGAAGTAAATGGTAAAATAATTATTAAATTTATACGCTGAGTTTAATAATTGAAATATGCTATTGTCAGAAATTAAAATACCTTATTTGATAAATGAAATGCTACAGTTAATAAAAAAAAATGCCACAATTAATGAAAAAATGCTATAATTAATAAAAAAAATGCTACAATTAATGAAAAAATGCTACAATTAATAAAAAAAATGCTGCAATTAATAAACAAAACACTGCAATTATTAACCAAAACGCTATATTGAATAACTAAAATGTTCACATTCAACAACAAAACTGTCATTTAATAATTAAAATGCTACATTTAATCATTAAAACGTGATATTTGTAAAAGCAGAATATTTGATATTTTACATTTTGAACGGGACACGAAGGTGTGAAAATGTGTTATTCAAACCTTAGAAAATAATGAAAACAATTGATTTCGTGCAGCTGTGAAATGAAAAGCAATAATTGTATTCCCTCGGCAAATAACATTACGCTCTGATTTGGACTCCGCAATTCAATGTCCTTTAGTTTCTCCAATTTTCCAAAGTACAAAGAGACTAATATTACAACAATGAAATACAGCAATTTGCGGTAATAATGGTGTATGGATTACGGAGCAAGTTTGAATACAAACGTATTATTACAGCTGAAACAGAAGCATGGGATTATAATGCATGACATGTTTTGATTATGCATTAATAACATTGATACATAATGAGAAATTCGAATAGTTAAATTTAGGTTAAACAACTTAGATGTGGCAGTATTGTCGGAACAAACTTTACAGAAACATATTTGAATTCTAGAGGTGGTGAACTATAATATCAGTCTCTACATGTTAACATATATAGTTCTCCATTCTGTTTTATACAAGAAATGTTTATTTAAATTTTATTGAAATACTTTGCACTTGTTTTAGATTTTCAATATAAAGAAGGCATTAATCAGGAAGGTATGAAAAATGTTTTAGATTTAATTTGTAATATTAAATAATATTAATTGCAATACTTAATCGATTTTTCATTTTTTCTCTAGCGTCACTTTGTGTCTTTGTTATATTTTTTTATTTTTATATCTACTCTTTTTTATTTCTTTTTTTATTTTCACATAACAATTGTACATTTATCGCACATTTATGAACCCTTTTTAAGGTCTTACATCGAAAGGAATAAAAATAACTTTATTTTTCAAAAGAATAAATTAGTTAATTTAGAATTGAATTTGTTCGTTTAAAAACGTAGTTCAGTATATTTTATTCATTTTTTTTGTTATTCGCATTTCAGACATTGAAAATTATTGTTTAATTAAAATGTTCCACTCTAATTAACTCTTCAGTTTATGCAACACTTTTCCTTACGTAACTCTTAACTTTATGTAACTCTAATTCTCTTTACTGCACAGAATATTTTATTTTCCATACATTTTCACTCTAATTTGGAAAGAGTGAAATTTCGCTGACTTTTTTCAACTTTTATGCAGCTTTTTCAATTTGTGAAAATCCACCGAGAGTATACGGTAACGCTCATAACTGTGTGGCCACCCATTTTAAGCATTTTAAATAATTTAATTTTTCGCAACTAGTTTAAAAAACTAGTATTTAGTTTTATTTTAAAAAATGTTGTTTTTTAATTTGTTTACATTTTAAAACCATCGAAATTCTGAATTTTATTCAGCATTATGACAGTCTTTGACTCATTAAAAGCAAGAAAAGCATTTATTTTTAAATTTATTTATGTTTTAAATCGTGAGGGTCAAGATTGGAAGTAAAAGTAGTTTTTAAATTTGAAGCAAATAATTGATTAAATTAAGAATGTTTAAAATAGGTGTCCACATAATTTTGTTCGGCATTGTATGCACAAATTCAATTTACACTTTAGTCCCCTGGAGAGTTATTTGTGCATACAGCAATTAATCAACATTATTTCAAGTTTGTAAATAATAGTATATTTGAAGTTTGTAAATAATAGTTTATTTCGAACAATTTCATTGACAGACTATAAATAATTATAAATAGTTAAATAACATTGTAAATCAATTTTCAATTGTAAAATTCCCACAAAATTAATTGAGCATTATTTATGTTTGTTTAATAAAATTTATTGACCAATTTACCCCATTTTTGTTAAAATAAACAAATAGTATTTGTATATTAATTATAATACTAATAATTTTGTGTTTCAAATAAATATTATTTGCTTTCAATAAAAATTTTGTTCATGCTAAATAAAATGTTATTTACATCAAATAAAATGTTATTTACGCCAAATAAAATGTTATTTATGCCAAATAAAATGTTCTTTGTATCAAATAAATTAATTATTCGCAACAAATAAATAAGTTATTTTCTCTGAGGCAAATATATTGTTATTTGATTCAAATAAATTATATTCAATTCAAATTTATTATATTCAATTCAAATAAATTATATTCGATTTAAATAAATTATATTCGATTTAAATAAATTATATTCAATTCAAATAAATTATATTCAATTTAAATAAATTATATTCAATTTAAATAAATTATATTCAATTTAAATAATAAATTCCTCCGGATGTAACTAAAAAAACTTAACTGAAACAAAAAAATCTTAACTTATAAAAAAAATCTTAATTACAACTAAAAAAAAACTCACACTCAGAGAAATGGTATATTTGTCTCAGAACCAACTAACTTATTTATTTGATTCAAATATATTTATTTGTTTCAAGTATATTTATTTGTTTTAAATATATTTATTTGTTTCAAGTATATTCATTTGTTTCAAGTATATTTATTTGTTTCAAATATATTTATTTGTTCCAAATATATTTATTTGTTTCAAATATGTTTATTTGTTTCAAATATATTTATTTGATTAAAATAAAGTTTATTTGATTAAAATAAAGTTTATTTGATACAAATAAAAATTTTATATCTGCCAAATAAAATATTTGTTTCTGCCACATAAAATATGTATTTAAAACAAATAAATAATTTAGTTAGTTCTGGTACAAATACATAGTTATTTGTTTCAAATAAATTACGTTGAAATCAAATAAATATTTTCTCTTCGCAACTAAAACTAAAAAACACATTTTTCTACTCTGTCGACAAAAATTCTTTGAAAAATGTCTTTTCGTCGAATTATTTTGCAATCTCTCTTTTTTTCGTTTTCTTTAAAAAAGGAAAAACACGTTTTACTTTACTCGAAACAGATTGGAATTCCGTAAAGTGGCTGGGTTGTAAAGTTTCTGTAATTGGAATGGTTCTTTAGAAAAAATGTGTCTTTTATTCCCGGTAAATAGAGACTTTAACAGTGTTTTGGATTTATTACCTCTTCAACGTTGTCAAGAGCATGATAAGCGACTTGATACCCGTGGAGACCGGAGTGATTTCTGCTCTGCCAGGAAACAAGGACTGAGAAAGGTTGAATGTCTTGAATAGCAAGTTTAAGAACCAGAGGTGCAGAACAGAAGGTGTGAGGATCAAGGTCCAGGAAAACGAGACCTCTCAATTCTGGGGGCTGTTCACACCTCAGAAGTCCACTTTCCACATCGTTCACTCCTATACCGCTGCCCCTATTACGACCAACACCACCTCCAACCAGTTTTTGATGGTCTCTCAGCCACTCCCAAAGCTCTTGAGATTCACAACTACAGTGAAGGGGATTTTCTGCGGAAAAGAAGTTATTACTTCACATTATTATTTGTCAGGCGATTTTTATTCATTCTTATTCTTAGAATTGTAAAATAGACTTTTTTGTTAGCACGAAAATTCCACTTTCCACTCGAAAGAAAGTGTGAGTTTTGAAAAAAGGGCTTGGAAAAATTGTTTTTATTTTTGTTGTTTGAGAAATGATTCTTTACGTTTGGGGCAAGAATGCTTGGGTTGGCAATTAATGAACTTGAATTTACGGTGGGGAAAAAATTTGTTTGAATCAAAGAAACATTTGTTTAACGTACGGTCACAGAAATGATTATTTAATTGAAACAAATAGTTGCTTGATTCGAAACAATTTTGAAGAATCTGTTTGAAAAACAATGTTTTTGTTTTAATGAAATTTTTGTTGCAAAACGATGTTTTTGTTTGTAGTTTAGTTGAATCGAACATAAATTTTGCTAAAAAAATGCTTTTTTAATAGAAACAAATAATTGCTAGGTGCGAAGCAATTTTGATTATTTTAAACAAATTTGTTGCAAAAGGTTATTTTTGTTTGTATTTGTAATTTGTTTGAAATGATTAAACATTTTCTTTAATCAATCAAATATCTGTTTGATTCGAAACAATTTTGTTAATTTTAATTTGTTGGAAAATGTTGTATTCGTTTATTTATATTTAAAAATGTATAATAAATATGCAAATATTTATTTGTTTTACGGTCAAAAAAATGTTTGTTTAAAAAACAAATATTTATTTCACATTCATTTCATAGTCTAGTAATAATTGGATTATTTTAAACAAATATTTATTTGATATATTGTCAAACAAATGTATGTTTAATATAATTTATAATGTATATAATATAATTTATACTGTCTATAATATAAATACATAATAATTGCTTGATTTAATAAACAAACAATTATAAAAAATTCAATCAAATTTCACATTTTGCAATCAATTATTGCTTTTAAATATTAATAGAATTGCTTCGAAACATGTAAATGTTTGTTTGAGTTGAAAAAACGTTTGACAATTTCTCAAATAAATATTTGTCTGATTAAAAATACTTTTTTACCACTGAGAAATGAGTTTTTATGAATAAACAATTAGGTTTGCTACGAAATAGTAAATGTTTAATTGCATTAAGATCATTATACATATTCGACGTCTTTAAGATTAATTGTACCAAAAATTTGAAATTCATCGTTTGGCCCTAATTATTTATCCTTAATTATTTGCCCTCTTTAATTACACTTCTTAATTACCCCTATTTTGTCTCATTAACAAACTACTTTAAAAAACAAATATTTAAACTTTTGACTCAGAATATTGTCGCAAAAGTTGTAGGTTATTTAAATAAATAATTCGTAAGATATGAATCTCGATTCTGATCTTAAATTACATTGTCTGACTAAACAAAAGATTTTCTACTGAAGAACATCTGTAAAAAGGCAAAAAACTATAACGTCTGAATGTATACGGTATTTTCTACTGAATCACGATTAAAGTACTGTAAAGTCTATAAATTATCATCTATATTAACCAGTTAACATTCGAAAAATTCAGTTGTATGACTAAATTGGACTGTTCTACTTAACTTTAATCCTAAAAAGTAGAGAAACTCTGACTCTAGACGGCTTTTTCTAAATTGAATTGTCTGACTTAATTGGACTACTCTACTCAATTTTAATCCTAAAATGTCGAAACAATCCGCCTGACTCTACACGGTTCTTTTTACTGAATCCAAACTGTTAAAATTAGAAAACTATATCGTCCGTCTTGGTTCGATTTTTTCACTGATTCTCAACTGTAGGAAAAGAAAAAGTATATTGTCTGACTCATCAGTGTATTATCTATTGAATCTCTACTGTAATGATAGAAAAACTCTATTGTCCGCCTTTACAAGATTTTTCCACTGAATTCGTAATACGTGAAAAGGAGAAATATTTTGCCTGAGTCAATAAGGCGCTGACTACTGAATCTCAAATGTAAAAATAGACAAAGAGAGAAAAAGAAAAAAATAGTCAAAATGGGTCTGACTCAACATGGGATTTTCTACTGAATTTGTCTTACAAAAATCTGAAAATTGAATAACTTCACTTAATGTCAAAAGCTCTGTTTTGTCAACTGCTCTATTTTGTCAACTTGACCTATTTTTAATGAATCTAAGCTTTTAAGAATTGAATTTTAATTCCGCAGTGGTGTTAGTAATTACTTTAAAAGACAAATTAGTCAAATTTAAAATTTAAGTACATCAAGTAAACAAAAATAAAATCTCGAAAAATAAGAAACAACAAAAAAACGATAAAAAGAACAACAAAAAGAACGACAAAAAGAACAACAAAAAGAACAACAAAATAGAACAATTCAAATCAAAATTTGTAAATAAACAAGTTTGGGAAACAAGAAACTTGCCCTAAAAGTCTACTTGTAAATTTATTTTGCAATGACAATTAGATACGTATTTTTCAAATTTTCATTGGCTTTATTCGTAGGGTTGTAAATTTGAACACCTTTATGTAACCATGTAATGTAAATAGCAATCCACTGTGTCTTATCTACAAATTTATTACTGTTTCTAGAGAAAGGTTCATGATTGTGCATACTGTTTAATCTTTTGACTTTAATATTCAGAAGCTTAAAGTTTATTATAAGAACTTGCTCATGAAAATTAAATTGATGTGGAAGTAAAGCTTGATTTAGAGCGTTGCTCACATAATGACCAAACGCACGAAAGTATAAAGTATTCAGATAAGAAGATATAATTAAAAGCCTGTGTCAAAACGAGAATATCTTAATGTGACATTATCCTGACTAATAAAAATGCGTCAACTATAATTAAATTTATAAAAATCAATCTCCTAGTCCCAGTCCTTTTACACGACTTCTTAAAATTAGCAATCCATTAAATTTGAAAGCGTAAAATTGAAAATTACGAAAATTTAGACAAACTATACTTTACGAGAATTATATTTATTTATTGTTGAAAATAATTTAGGATCTCAGCGCTTCCGAAATGTACCAGTTTTACATTAATTGATTTGCACAGATTCTTGAAAGAGATTATATATACAACATGAAATTCATTATCCAAGTTTTTTGAATAATGACATTTTTCATCCGGGGACATTTTTTGACGAAATTTGCATGTAAATAAATTTATGATGAAATAAGCCTGTGGCGACTAGGGATTTAACTTAATTTCGCTGAAAATAGTATTTAAATGAGAAAGCTATTAAATAGTCAGGTTTTTATTGTTTACTAAATAAACGTTTACAAATACCAGGCAGTTTTTATCAATTTAAAGTAATTCCATTAGTTTTGCGTTGCTTTTACTATCTTGAAGATAATTATCTTCTTTATAGTGTGATATAATAATTTATTTCTCAGTTTTATTGTTTTTTCTTTCTCATAGAGAACGATTTTTAAATAAATTTATTATTCGTAAGGTAATTTTATTATTTATAAGCTAATTTTATTATTTATAAGCTAATTTCATTATTTATAAGCTAATTTCATTATTTACAATCTAATTTTATTATTTATAAGCTAATTTTATTATTCATAAGCTAATTTTATTATTTATACTCTAATTTTATTATTTATAATCCAATTTTACTATTTATAAGCAAACTTCATTGTTTATAATCCTATTTTATTAATTATAAGCTAATTTTATTGTTCATAGGGTACTTTTTTCGAAAATGGTAATTTTCGATTTATTTTCATACTTATATTTATTTCAATCGATTTCTGAAAATATTCTGCAAGCTTTCTGGCACACTCATTTTATAAAATTTAATAAGATACCGAAAATATTTACGAAACTGCTTAGGTATTTGCAAGCATTCTAAAAAATGCAAGTGGGAACTGAATTACAGAAGGCTCCGAGAGATGGCGCCACTTTTGTAGTAGCAGAACATGCGCGCGCAATCACAACAGTGTATAAAATGTCGATTTGACGCATGCGCAATCACAGCTGTATGTAAAGGTCTCTCTACAATGCAAAAATAATCTTGATTGCAAATCTTTGCAATCTTTGACGCTGCAAAGTTTTTGTATTAACATGAAAAATGGTTTCTGCACAGGGTTTTCGTCAAGATTATTTTTCGTATTGTAGAAAGACCTTAAAGGCTCGATTCGACGCATGCGCAATCACAACTGTGTGTAACTACAATGCAAAAATAATTTTCACACGAACGCTGCACAGTTTTCGTTTTAATATGAAAAAAATGGTTTCTGTGTTGTCGTCAAGACTTGTTGAGCATTTCGTCAAGCATTGTAGAAAGACCTTAAAGAGCGATTCAACACATGCGTAATCACAACTGTGCGTAAAGGGCTCTCCATAATGCAAAAATAATCTTAACGTAAACGCTTTCGTTATCGTTTTAGCATGAAAAATTGTTTCCGCGCAGTGATTTCGTTAAGATTATTTTTCGCAATGTAGAGAGACCTTAAAGGTGCGATTCGACGCATGCGCAATCACAATTGTGTGTAAAGAATCGATCCAACGCATGCGCGTGGTGTTTAAAGCACCCATCTGGCGCATGCGCAATTGTAACTGTGCGCGAAGTAATCTACTTTACATATTGTTTAAAAAAGTCATATTTTACACATACTTTAAAATAAATTAATATATAATAAATAATAATAAATACTTTAAAATTTCTAAATTTCAACTCTTCATGTAGGGTGTTACAAAAAGTTACTTTGCATTTTTGTAAAAAAAAACTTTATCTTACCTTCAGCTCTCAGGCTCCGAATTTGAGTCTCCAATGGCCGAAAAGCATTAAGTGGCAAATTTTCTAAATAATTTTTGCTAAGATCGAGAATTCTGAGTTTCTTTAACAATCTAAAAGCGTCGGACGAGATTTTCGAGATCAAATTCCCATAAAGATGGAGCTCAACAAGATTTTCCAAGTGCTGAAAAGTGGACTTTCTCACCTCACTGATTTGATTATAAGACAAGTCTAAAATCTGCAGTGCTTTCAGATCAAAAGGGAATTCCTCCAATTCCTTTAAACGATTGTGCGTTAAATTCAGCATTCTCAAGTGCTCTAGCCCCTTTAATCTCTCTTGTGGTAGCGATTCCAACTCATTGACACTCAGGTCTAGAGTTAACAAATTTGGCAAGCTACGAAAGGCACTCGGAGAGACCCTCGAAATCATGTTGTTGCCCATAAACAGGTGCAACAGAGCGGGAAAAGCTTCAAAGTCTTGACTAGTCACTATAGTCAAATTAGTACCACAAATGTGCACCTCCTGTAAAGCAGGATACCTCGCCTCCGAACTGATCTCGTGAATTCTCGCTAAAGGGTTTGCGGTCACATTCAACCACCCCAAACTTGGTATGTTCTGGGCAGATAAAGCCGTCGCCGGTATCTGTCTAAACTTGTTAGCAGCCAGTTCCACTTTGCGCAGGAGATTCGAGTGGACGAAAAAATTCGCCGGCAGAGCAGTCAAGTGATTGTGACTCAAGTCGACCGATAAGAGTTTCGAGAGATGCACGGACGCGAAACCCGAGAGGGACATTATGTAATTGTCGCGCAGGTCCAATTCGCGGAGGTTTATCAAACCATGGAGTCGTGACATGTCCACGTGGAGAATCACATTGTAGGCTAGGGAAAGGAACTCGATTTTTGACGCGTTGATGAAAACTTCGTAGGGGATGTCTTGAAATCGATTCCCGTCGAGTTTTACTTCTTTCAGGGAGTCTAGGCCTATGAATAAAAATCCTGGTAGTGTGCGTAGGAGGTTGTTGCTGAGGAGTAGTTTGCCTAGATTTTTGTTTTTTGAGAATAATTCGGGGGGCATTCTGTACAGTTGGCAAGAGTCCATAGAAAGGTGTTGAAGGGATGGCAAACCGTCCAGGGAGTCTCCGTCAATTTGACTGAAATTGTTGTGGGAGATTCGGAGGATGCGGAGTCCGGGGATGTCGAGTCGGTCTAAGGCGGCAGCGGTGAGGTGGTTGTGTTCTAGATTTAAGTCGTAGAGGTTGTTTAGACCGCGGAAAGTCCCTCGCTCGATGATGCTGACTGAGGAGTTTTTGAGATTGAGGGTTCTGATGGGCAGACCTTCTTGGAAAATGCTGTCGTGAAGGACATTGAGGTGGTTGTTGGAGAGGTCGAGAATCCTGAGTCTTTTGAGTGCTGTTAGGGAATAGGCGTCCATTCTGCGGAGTCCGTTGTCTCCGAGGTAGAGTTCCTCGAGTTCGTGGAGTTCGGAAAATGTTCTGACAGTCACGTGGTTGAGTCTGTTCATGCTGAGGTCGAGAAATTTGAGAGCTTGCATGGGCAGGAATGCGTTGTCTTCGATTCGGGAGATGGAATTGTTGGTGAGGTAGAGTCGCTCGACGAGGAGGAGGTCCCGGAACAAAGGTGCTTGAAGACGAGTTAGTCTGTTGTGTCCCAGCCACATTATACGCACTGATGCCTGACCTCTGAGTGAGTCGTTGTGTAACACTCCAAGACCGTTGTTATCGAGCTGAATGGAAACTAGCGAACTGCCACCGTTTCCATTCTGACCGACTTCATTAGAAATTTGGAAGACGTCACCCAAGACGGCTAAGAGGTTTCCTTGAAGATTGACATGCTGGAGACTGTGCAGAGACCGGAGGGCTCCAGTTTCCATATCCGTGATTGCATTGTTTTGGAGATGCAATTCCAGAAGGCGGGGCAGGGGGGCAAAAACGTCTCTCTTCACTTCGGTAATCTGATTGTCTTGAAGTCGTAACTCCTTGAGATGATTGGCTTTCGCGAAAGTTCCCACTTCGAGTTCTCTGATGTTGTTCCCGTCGAGCGAGAGGGTCGATAAATTCTCGCAGTGCTGGAGAAACTCTGGTGGAACCTTTTCTATATAATTTCCACTGAGATGCAGCTGGGCCAGGTGATTCAAAGTCACTAGACCCTTAGCGTCTATTCTTCTGATTGCATTTTGTTGGAGGTATATTACAGAGAGACTGGAACTACCGGAGAAAGTTTCTGCCGGTATTTCCAGGATGTTGTTTTCAGCGAGGAAGAGTTCTTTGAGTTCGGGCAATCGGGAGAAAACACCACGGATGTAGTGGATGTGGTTGTGACTGAGATCGATAGATCTGAGTTTTTGATTGGCACGGAAAGTTGCTATGTCTAGGAACACTACTTTGTTGTGACTGAGATCTATCGATTCGAGATCCTTCAAGGAAATGAAGGCATCCTTGTCAACGGATTCGACGGCGTTGTAGTAAAGAGACAAGGTTTTGAGAGAGGGACAACATCGAAAGCAGTTCAATGGGATAATTTGGAAATTGTTGCTACTTAGGTCTAAGAAATTGAGCCTATCCAATCTGGAATAACCATCTTCTGGTAATTTTGATATCTCGTTCCAAGCAAGTCTCAGAGAAGTGAGATGCTCGAGGCGTCGAAGAGCCGTCATCGGGAAGATTTTGACTTTATTTTCGGTTAGATCTAGATCCTTGAGGGTGTCCTCGAGACCGGCGAAAGCGTACTCGGAAATTTTGGTAATCTGATTTCCTTTTAGATTGAGTTTGATTAAGGAAAGGCCGTAAAATATGTAGCTGGTGAGATCGTGAATGAGATTCGCTTCAAGATCTAGAGCAGCTAATCGAACAAGTGGAGCGAGAGCTTGCTGAGGAACGTTTGGAAGCTTGCTCGAAACTATGGCTAGGGATTCCAAACTGAATTCTAATCTTTTAAAAGCGTCCGGGCTTATTTCGCGTATGTTCGATTGAGAGATTTGTAGATGTCGAATTTGTGAACCAGTCGGAAAAGCCGCTGCTCGAAGCTCTTGCATCTTCCTATCCACCTCGTAGACGCTCAAAGATTGAATTAAGGCACCTGAAAAAGAAACGGTATCCATTTATTACAATCATCTTAAAACCTCCAAGTTAAATTACTCTTTGAAATTACTTTCGAATATTATTTCGTCATTGCGAGAAGAAATAAAAAACAAACGAACTTTATATTTTAAAAAAATACGTGAATAAAGAAACATTGTTGCAGATAAAGAAACATTGTTGCGGATAAAGAAACATTGTTGTGGATAAAAAACATTTTTGCGGATAAAGAAACTTGTCTGCTGTTGAAAGATTAGAAGTGGAGTTGGGATTAATTGTTGAGGGATGGTATTAAAATAATGTTAGGTGAGGAGTTGGAGATTGTTGGTTGGTAGGGTTGAAAGAATATGATTTCTAATTATGAGAAGTGGAAGAAATCGATGATAAAAAGAATTACCCTCCGGTTTACCAGAATGCAGTACTCCGGATAATGCAGTTCTCAAAGATTCCTCTGTCGAACCAGCGCACTCGAGAAACAGTCCGTCCTGAAAATTGTAGCAAGGACACCCTGCCAGTGAATCGGAAGGAGGGCACTCAGCACTTTGCGTTTCCTGAATCGTTATGCAGACAGCCAGAAATACCAAGTAGAGTATAAAAGCACTTGTCCGATGATGGCGGTTTCGCTCCCATCCTCTGCCTGACGGAGGATCCCGCCACTTTCGTTTAGTTCGTGGTAACGACTTCCACATTATCGCGCAATTTCAGATTGTGAATTTAGCATCTTTCTCGACATCTTGCTTAGGGCATCTGCAAAATTAAAAAATTATTTTAATCATCGACTTCTAGGATCTAGGCAGTTTTGTAAAATAGTTGATAATAAGGATTAGAACATTTGTTATATTTTGTAAGGAATATAATTGGAATGGATTATTTGATGGGAACTTTCAAATTGATGATCGAATCAATATTGCGAATTGACTGTTTTATCCAACGATTGCTAATTAATTGTTTAATCGACGATTAAAAATTAATTGTTTAATTAACAATTGAGAACTAACTGTGTAATAGATGAATACCAATCAATTGTTTAATCGACGATTGTAAATTAATTGTTTAATCGACGACTGCGAATTAATTGTTCAATCGACGATTGCAAATTAATTTTTGAATGGAAGATTTCGAATAAATCGTTTAATTGACGATTTCGAATTAATTGTTTAATCACGATTGCGAATTAATTGTTTTTTCGATGATTGCAAATTAATTGCTTAACGGACAATTGCGAATCAATGGTTTAATCAACGATTGCGAAGTAATTGTTTAACCAACGATTGCGGATTAATTATTACATAATCAACAATTTCAATTAATCACTTAACAAATAATTTCCAATAAATCTCTCAATGATTAATATCAATGAATAATTTTGAATAAATGACGTAATGAATTGTTTAAAATCAAATACTTGAAGTTCACTTTCAAAATAATTACTCGTTGAATAATCTCAAATCAATTACTCGACGAATCACTTTAAATTAATTACTACCAATGAATAATTTCGAAACTATTAATAACTCAATAGTTCCAAATTATTTGTTTAATCAACGATTTCAATTGAATCCATGAATCATTAATTTTAAAAGTATCATTCAGTGAATGACTTCTAATTAATTACTTAATGAATAACTTTGAATCAATTACTCCATAAATTACTCTGTTGATATTATTATGCAATGAATAATTTCAAATCAGTGAGTTAGTATATAATTTGAAATGAATGAGTTAATGAATAATTAGAAATGATATATTCTAGAAGATTTCCGTGTTGAATTGATTGATTTCGATTGTTCGGGACTTTACTTGAAGGGGACTTGAATAATTGATAAACATTGGAGAATGGTTAAAGTGTAGCATGTTCCTTCATTATTAACGAAGAAGAGTGTAATAAATATTAATGTCCTTAGTAAAGTGCCTAACTTCATAATAGTGGTCAGACCCTTCTGATCCATTAGTACCGCAGCTAAATTGAATTTCCTCCACAGTTAGTAGTTTAGGTTCGTATTAAATCGTTGTGGTCTTAGGAAGCTGTAGCTGATAATGAAATGTACTCAATAGATGAATTTAAAAGCTAAAATCTAATCAGAACACACATACAGATGTATCGTAATTATCCAATAGTCTAACACTTGTGTACAATTTGGAAAATTTTCGGTGTAAAGACACAAAACATATCTCAATTGAAGATTCTTTAAGGACGTTTAAAATGCTTAAAGATAATCTAAGATACTTTAAAATACTCTGAGATACTTTAAAATACTTTGAGATTCTTTGCGATATTTTAAGATGCTTCGGAATATTTTGAAATGCTTTAAAATACTTTGAGATTCTTTGTAATATTTTGAGATGTTTCGGAATACTTTGAGATCCTTTGTAATATTTTGAGATACTCTAAAATACTTTGAGATACTTTGAAATACTTTGCGATACTACAAAATACTTTGAGATGCTTTAGAATACTTTGAGATTCTTTGTAATATTTTGAAATGCTTCAAAAAACTTTGAGATACTTTAAAATATACTTTGAAATTCTTTGGGATATTTTGAGACACTCTAAAATACTTTGACATGCATTAAAAAACTTTGAGATTTTTTGTATTATTTTGAGATGCTTCGGAATACTTTGAGATCCTTTGTAATAT
>WNHD01002219.1:15707-29132 GCA_011057455.1 Ganaspis sp. Gsp50
CTTGAAAATACTTTGAGATGCTTTAGAATACTTTGAGAATTTTTGTAATATTTTGAAATGCTTTGAAATAGTTTCAGATACTTTAAAATATACTTTAAAATTCTTTGGGATATTTTGAGACAATCTAAAATACTTTGAGATGCATTAAAAAACTTTTAGATTCTTTGTAACATTTTGAGATGAGTTGAAATAATTTGAAGTGCATTGACATAATTAGAAATTTTTTGTGATAATTGGAAATACTTTGAAATAATTATAGATATTTTGAAATACTTTGAGGTAATTTAAGATACTTTGAAATAGTTTGAGATACTTTGAGATATTTTGAGATTCTTTGTAATATTTTGAAATACATTGAGATAATTTGTATTTGTATGTGATAATTGGAAGTATCTTGAGATAATTTTAGAAATCTTGAAATTCTTTGAGGTAATTTAAATTACTTTAAAATACTTTGAGATAATTAAAATTGTAAGATACTTGAAGACACTTTAAAATACCTTAAAATACTTCAAGATACTTTAAAACACTCTCAGCTATATTCAGATATTTTATTATCCGAAACTTATGCTCTGGCAGCAAAAACAAACCACTTTTGTTGAAGATTCTTAAAACTGTAAATATTTAAACTAAAGAAAGAAATCAAAGAATGAGTTTATTTAATCAAGAATGGTAATTTGAATGTAAATTATTCTATAACAGATGCAGTTCTGTTTGTTAGTTTAGATTCAATATTATACAGCTTCGCAAAACTTTGTGAATTGGATTCTATGTTCTTTTTTAAATTTCATTATGTAATTAATCCATTCTTTTGATAAAGTTTTCTTAAACTTTAAAATGTTGAAAGATAATATGAATCACTATTTTGCATTATATTACAATAAGAAAGTGTAATATTACAAAAACTCTTCAAGTTTTTAATGAATTGGAGAATTATTATTCTTGATATTCCAATAATTACAAGAAAATCATGAAGCTTCTTATTGGCTACTATTTTCTTTCACCTTTTTGTGAATATTGATCTTCGTTTCGTGTTTTAAAAGCAGGAGATAGATTACAATTGAAATTGAATACAAATACAAATTAGTGAAAAACCTAATTATTGTTTATGTCCCAAAGTTAAAAATTGAACAATAGCTATTTTGTAGTACCAAAAAAATTGAATTTGTCATTGAAAAAAGAAGTGAAAATTGAAAAGCAATAAAAGTTTATTATTCGGCATATAGTAAATCAAGGGAAATAAAAACAATTTTAATGGAACTTGGGTGGAATTCAATCTATAAATAAAAACACTGATAGAACTTCTATCTCGAGTAAGGTTTCGTTTTGTATAGAAAGCAAATTTTATTTTATTTAATTTTACTCCATAAAAGCTTGTGATTCGAAAAAAGAGCCGATACCGCCAGTATCGAATAAACGTTAACAAGAGATTTACGACAATGCGAGCTAGGATATAGCTTCTTTGAACTCTCAGTTCACCTTTTCTATCGTCAGGATCATTTGATTCGAATTCAGCGAGGCGAACATTATTGTAAATCACTCGAAAAACATATTTTTCGTGTTTAAGTCGTTTAAAAGATATTGAACCTATACCATCTTTCTTCTATCTCCAAAAATACCACTTGACAATTTTTCTAAAATATAAATCAATTTTTATGTCTCTAGTTTTTACTAAAGATTAGAATATATTCTTTTCTTTGTCGAGCAGGTACGATTATTATACAAAGCACGCACTTTAGCTTCTGTGAAAAATTGCATTTTGATTAATTACAAACATCAAGTAAAATGAATGTTAATTTTTAAATTACGAAACTTCTAATCCACTTACATTTCAATTAATCTTAATTTTGATCGAAATATGATTTGATTTTCATTTCAAGTGATGCAGAGTGGTTGATAATTTTATGTGAGGGCTTGGGAATTAATGTGATCATATCTAATTTCACGAAGATTTAGAAACAATTGTGGAAGTCAATTCCAAGAGTTTTTAAAAGCGTTTTCAAACAATTGTGTGAATTTTAATGCTTTCAGAACAGTCACCAAAATTTCGAAAGATTTTTTAGGAGCAGCAATATTTTCAATGATTCAGTAATATTCTACAAGATTTCAGAATATTCGGTAGAAAAAAGAAGTTTTATAGCAGATTCTGAAATATTCTAGAAGAAGAAAAGATTCTTCAAGATTTTAAAATATCTTAAAATATCTCGTAATATTCTAGAAGATTTTGAAATAATCTTTAAGCTCCTGAACTCGTCCCTGAAATATTTCAAACGATTTCGAAATATTCAAAAAGATTTTAAAGTTTTCCAAAGATTACAAAAGCTTCAAAAATTTTCCAAATCTTCCAAAAGATTCAAAAGCTTTCGACGAAGTTACAAGGGATTTCGCAATATTTACCACAAGATTCCAAAATACTCCTGAGGTTACCAAAATATTTTACAAGATTCAGCAGTATTCGAAAAAAATTTCGAATATTCTAGAGGCTTCCAATATTCTCTAAAAGGCCTCAAAAATTCTATATGAAGAAATATTAAAATATAATAATTCTAAAATATTGAAAAGTATATTTCAACATATTCTAGAAAATTCTAGTGAATATTCCACATAATTTAGGAATATTCAACAAGATTTAAAATAATTTTGTTGAATATAGCAGATTTTCCAGAGAATTGCAAAATATTTTTGAAGAATCGGAAATAATGCAGAAGACTCACAAATATTTTCATAGACTCCACAGTATTTTCTCAACCAAAATTTTCAAACTGTATGAATAAATAAAAACAAAAATATATCATCATAAATTCCAAACAAATTAATTTCACAGAATTGACTTAATCAAGATGTATTGATAAAAGTAGGATATTGTTTTTAAATACAAAGGATAATTAAAATTCCTCTTTTTAATAGTGCACTTTAGTTATGTATTTCATATTTAGTAAAAAAAAATAACTTTGTATACTCTATAATTTGTTATTTTAAAAGTCGAAATCAAAATTTAATTCAATTTTATCATTAATCTATGCACATAAAATTTAAAAATTGAATTCACGGAAATAATTGTAGCGTTGGCTATTATTTTACATTTATTTCTTGTTTGTCAAATAAACAGTTAAAGACAACTGAAAAATAATGTTCATTTTACAGACATTTTTACTTTACTGTCAGGAGAAATAATAATTTTCAAAGAACGAGATGACTAACAAAAAGAAAGTTAAAATGTAAGAGAAAATGAAGAAAGTGCAAGCAAAAGAGAAAATAAAAGCGAAAATGATGTAAAATATAAATTGAAAGTGAAAATAAAAGTGAGAATGAAAGAGGAAGTAGAAATTCAACTATAATAATGAAACCGCTTGTATAATAAAATCAACAAATCCAATTCTGATACAATGATAAAAATATACTTTTAAAATGAATCAAGTTTTTTTTTACATTTTGATTTTTTAATTTTGTTGTTCGTTTTTAAATTATTTTTATTTTAATTTGAATTGAAGATTAATTAAAAATATATAGAATGTTTTACATTTTTAATAATCAAAATTTTAATTTTCAGTTACCATTACCAATTGATAATTTTGTTTAAAATTGTCTTACTGAGATCCATAACATGTTCTTTTTCACTAAAATCCGTTTAGCCGTTTTCGGGAAAATTGACTTTTTGTATTTTTATTTACCTCCATAACTCCCATAAAAATATATTTATCTGACAATAGCTTGGAAATTTCATTTACACACAAATACCTATATTCTGTAAAATTTAAAAAAAAATTTTTATTCTTAGATTCTTACCTAGAATATGTATTGTTGAATCAAGAATTATTATCCTTGATTCCAGTATTTATTATCAATTCAAAATATTTATTTTTAATTAAAACTTAAAACTTCTTAAAATGAATCAAAAATTATAAGAATTTGGTATGCAATTTAATACAAGTGTCGGTTTTTTTTTATGAAATACGTTAATTTTTTAATGATTTGTAGGCTATTGGCTAGTCGCTTTTCCACTCTCGTCTCCCACTCCTACTTTACGCGCCGCCCACTGTTTTCTACTGGCTGAGTTTGCGGTTACGTAAGCATGGTGGGGACGCAATGCTTTTCTTTAAATAATCTCAATTTTAACTGGGAGTCACAGTTTTTCGTCAGCGCCAGTCGCAAAACAATCCAGTAAGTTGACTAAATCATTTACTTTATGTTTTCAAAAAGTATATTTGAGTCATTTTCTGAAAAAAGCCACCTAAAAAATAATCTAACAATTTTTTTGTCAACGATATATGCTATATATAAATACTTCATTGCAAAAATTCAAAAACTACATTCAAAAATCTAAAGATTTTTCTCGAAAATCCCCCAAAATATTTATTCTTTCTATGGAAACAGGTTTTTCAATAGAAAAAGACTAAAAAATTCTGTCTACCCGGAATCGAGACTTTAGTGTTTGAATTTTACGAAATATATCATTTTTTGTACAAAATTGGAAATAATGAATAGCAGGTTTTTATTTTGCCGATACCTAAAAAAATTCTATTGGCCTACACTCGAAACTTTAATGCTGCAATCAGGAAGATGGTCGTTTTTAGTAAAATTGCAACACTAAAGTTGCAAGTGTAAGTGGACAGAATGTTTTTGGGTTTCGGCAAAATAGAAATCTGGTTTTAATAGCTAATTATAAAAAATGACTGGATTTTACGAAAAAATACAAGTCCTATTATTTCATATCAAAATCTTTTCAGTTTAAAAAAAGCGTATAATTTTGCTGAATTTCTGTCAACAGACAACCTTTTGCGAATTAGAATAGATAATTGACAAGTCCAAAAAAATTATGCAATCCTTTCTCATTTTCAATAAAGATTTTACAAAAAAATCACAAGTCCCAGTATTTTATGTTAACACTTTTCCTGGGTAGAAAACAATCCTGCTGAATTTCTGAAAACTGAATTTCTGAAAACAAAGAGGTGCTTCCTTTGAAGGGGGCACCTCCAGTCTTTTACACATTTTTTTAAGATTTCTTTTAAGAATAAATTTTATTGGTAAATTATTGATTTTTCTTAATTGCTCTCACTATTGTGAGAGAGGAGTAACTTGATCAAACTAGTCAAAAATTATGCTCATTTTATGAATATTTTGGCTTCTTCACAGAGAAACAATTTTAACTACCAGAAATACTAAAACAATTACATCATTTTTTATACATTTTTATAAATATATAATCTTTATATTAAGACGAATCGATTCGATTATTAGTATAGAACATTTTTTTCAAAAGAACTATCATTAAAAAATCACAATTTTAAAAGTTATATAAAAAATGGCACTTTAAACATGATAATTAATAAAGAATTGTCATTTAATCTATTAATTTCTAGGTAAAATATGTATTTTATATTAGTCAATCGATTCATCTCATCGATACAAGGAATATGATTTTTCATTCAATAATTTAAATTTTTATTAGGAAAAAAATTTTCTCCAAGAACCGTATTATCTAAAGGAAAAACGTTTCCAAAAATTTTTGATTGAGTATTTCTAAGAATTCTTGTGTCTATTTCTAGATTTTAATGAGTGTAATAAGTCCACTGAATACCATTAAAACCGTTTAAATGGTAATACCATTTTCTAGATTTTAATGAGTGTAATAAGTCCATTGAATACCATTAAAATTGGTCAATGTGTTATCGAGACACAATGACGAAAAGAAAAGCGTGACAAACATAAAGATAAGACTTTTTTTTTAATTTTTGGTGAAATATATATACTGTATATATACGTAAATCGATTTGTATTTTAATATAGAAACTTTTTTCGAAATTGGCTTGCTATGAGAAATCAAAGAACAATTAAACTTTATTTTTAAATTTTTTAAGTGAAATTCAAAAATATATTATTAAGTAAATTCTTATTTTATAGCAAGAAATTTTACATATTACATCTGTAAATTTCATTTAAATCTATCTACAAATATTCAAATCTGAAAAAAGTGGTTTTCATTTTCAAAATGGGTCAGATTCTGCAATTTTAATTATTTTCAAAAATCTCCTGGGAACAGAAAGTTTCTTTTATAAACAGAAAGTTTTTCAAAAATTGACTGAAATATTTAGACCTATTACTACCCCCGTAGCACTTGAAATTTTATCAACATTGCCAACCTTTCCTCAAGTTTCTAAACTTGCAGAAAGATTGCTGGAAGTTGACGAAACTTAAGGAAAGATTGGCAGTGTTGATACAAGTTTAGGTGCTGTGTGGGTATGATATTTGTGACGTGTAATAACCCAACAGTGAAACAAATTTAGGAAAATTTGAATAGTTAGAACTTTAAGAACAGCTTTCATCAATGGATTCGTTGAAAATCAGGTAAGAATGAATTAATATTGGTTCCATAGAAAAATAACTAACATTTTCTTTATCGACGTAATAACGTTTCTTGAATTATGCAACTTTCAGGCTTTTATTCTATTTGTCGATTATTCATGTTACCTTACAAGACACAAGTCAGCAGGATGTTAAATCTCGATTTGATAATATAATTAAACCAACTAATGATAAACGAGATTATAGAGGTCTCGTTTTAAACAATGAAATGAAAGTCATTTTAATCAGCGATCCAAAAACAGATAAAAGTGCCGCATCAATAAATGTCAATGTTGGTAAGTAAACGCAATTCTTTAAAAAAAATTTGTTATTCTCTTTCTCTGATTCGATCGAATCAGTAGAAATGTACTAAATTGAATTGATAATAAAATTAATAACAAATGTAATTCAAAGTATCGTTGAATAGATGAATTATATCGCGATTCAAATTAGACTAACCTGGTTTGGTTAAAATTTCATTTTTAAATCTTTTTGTTGAGTAATACTGGATTTGTCATACTGTTCTTTGGTACATAAGAGAAACTATTGCGCAGCCGTAGTTACCATATAACCCTACTGCGCATAAAATTAAGTTGAAAACTGCAACACAAGTTTGCATCGTGTCTCAATCGTCAAACTTTTTGTACTGGCTGTCATTTTTACGTTTACACCAAACTTTCCTGAAGTTGATATGCAAGTTCTCCAAGTTGCATATTAATTACTTAAAATATATATTTAAAACTAGTAACATAAGTTTATTACAAACAAAATATATTTTTAAATTGAATATATTAAGTCAAAAAATATGTTTAAATTAAACTTAAATATGTTTGACTGTAATGACAAATTGAAAATAAATTAAATTCAAACATATCGTATTCTCAGTACAGTCTTAGCTATAAAAATTAGAAGATTTTTGTGATTTCTACTGATGCAGATTTAATGTGTAATTAGTAAAAAATAGTGAAAAAATTAGTGAAAAATAAAATATAAAGTGAAAAATTATAAAAGAAAAATAAAATTCTTCATGAAATAAACAAAACATACAATTTTTTATAAAAAATCTAAACTCAAAGTCAGACAAATGTTTGTCTGATTCAAACAAGCTTGTTTTCCAGTGATGTAATGAAAATAATGTAATATTAGAATAATTTCGAATTATAATTTATACATAATTAAACGTTAACATTAATTAATGTTAACGTTTAATAAAAACATTATTGTTTTTATTTTTAAGGTGGTATGAAAGATCCACCCAAAGTACAAGGATTAGCACACTTTTTAGAGCATATGTTAATAGCATCAAGCAAGAAATATCCTGCTACCAATACTTTAAAAGAATATTGTTCTAAATATGGTGGTAAATCGAATGCTTATACCAATGACGTTCAAACAGGATTTTATTTCGATATAAATTCAGAAAACCTAGAAGGAATTTTAGACCGTTTTGCGCAATTTTTTATTGAACCTCTTTTTGATGAGTCTACAGTCGAAGGAGAAATACATTCTGTTGCTTCCGAATACAATAAGAACGCAAATAATGATACAGTTCGAATGTGGGCGTTACATAAATTCACTGCAGATTTGAAACATCCATATTCTAATTTTGTAATTGGAAGTAATGAAAGTTTAAACGTTATTCCAAAGCAAAAGGGAATTCACGTACGTAAAGAGGTAATGGAATTTTACGAAAAGTGGTATTCCGCAAATATCATGACTTTAAGTGTTCTAGGAAAAGGTAATTAAACATAGAAAGTAAGGAAATTAACAGTAAAGACAACAAAAATGTATAATTAACTCTACTCTGAGATCATAGTAAATTGTAATCTTAATATTTTTAAATATTTATTTTGTCTCAACTGCAATATTGTAAAGGGAACAGTTATCATCATTGAACCATTTTTGTTGAAAGTCGTAACAATAATTGAATTTTACAAATTTTGAATACTTTTTTTGTTTTAATGTAAAAATGAAATACTTTATTAGGTTAAAAATAGGTTGAAATACTTGATACACTCATAAAAAATACTACTTTTACTCTTTTTATATGTAATAAACAAGTGGAAAATTATATTCATTTCATGAACGTTTTGGCTTCCTTATAGGAAAACGTTTTAAATGTCCAAAATAACTAAACAGTGACATCTTCTTATAAATTTTTGTTCTATATTATCTTTACATTAATACGAATCAATTAGCTTTTGAGAATAAAAAAATTTTCTTAAAGGAAAAAAAATAATTAAGCTTTGAAATTTTTCCCATAAAATATTAGTCAAATATTTAAATAATATAAATAATATAAATAAAATAATAGTCAAAAATAAAACATATATAGGTCAAAAGAACAAAAGATTTATTTTTCAAAGTAGAAATTTTTTTCAATAGGAGACAATTTTAAAAGTCATTAAAAAAATTGAATTATAATTGTCAAAAATAATAATAAAAAATATCTCTTACTTCATCAATTACTGGTAAAATACAGACTTTAAATAAGATAATCGATTCGTCTCGATGCAAGGAATCTAAATTTTTCACTCCTAAATGAAAATTTTTATTTGAAACAACATTTTGTGAGAGAAACCGTATTTCTTAAGAAAAAAAAGGTGCTCAAAATTGTTTGAATGAGTTCAAAAAAAAATGTGACATACACACATACACATTTACACATACTTCTGGACATTTGCTTAATACTTCGTATATATATAGACATACATAATTGACCAATTCTTTTTAGAAAGCTTGGATGATCTTGAGAACATGGTAAAGGAATTATTTAACAAAGTACCAAATAAAAATATAACAGTTCCTGTGAGGTTGGATCATCCTTTTAACAAAAAACAGTTTCAGCATAAATGGTACGCAGTACCAGCATCGGATATTGATAAAATACTAATTTATTTTTCTATACCAAATTTAAAAGAACACTTTCGATCAGCAGTAAGTATATATTTCTTTTTTAATGCGCTTTTGGAACGATGCAAGGATTAAAATAATTTATTTTCTTATAGCCTGGCTACTATGTATTGTACTTATTACAACAAGAAGGAGAAGGTTCATTAAATTCGGTTTTAAAGACGAAAGGTTGGATAACTAAATTCACTATCGAACATATGGAAATTAGTGAAGGTGTCAACTTTTTAGAATTGGTTATAGTTGTAACAAAAGAAGGTCTTGAACATGCTGATGATATCATAACTCTAATGTTCCAGTATATTAACATGATTAGAAAAGAAAAACCTGCTAAGTGGATATTCGATGTAATCATGATTACGATAAAAAATTTATGTTATTGTAAAATAATGCATTAGTTTGTAATAATATAAATTTCTTATTCCTTTTCTATTAAACCCTACATGTATTCAGAAAATGAAATATGATTTTACTTTACAAAATTGGTATTTAACTAATTTAAATTTAACTAATTTAAATGTAATATAATAATTTTGACAAAAACAGGAATACAGTAGCATTAAGAGGATGAATTTCAATTTCCAAGTGAAAAAGTCACCAATAGATTATGTACAAGAGACAGCTAGCAACTTGCTAAAATATCCAATCGAAGAAATTCTTAGCGGACCTAATCTTTATACTGAATGGAAGCCTGATCTTATTAACTTGGTTACGAGCCATTTAACTTCTCAAAGAATTAGAATTATAGTTCAATCTAAAGTTTATGCAAACATTACAACAGAAGTTGAGCCCTGGTTTAAGGTAAAATTCAAGAAAGAAAAAATACCTGCAAGCCTTATCGAAAAATGGAAAAATGCTGGCTATAATCTTGATCTCAAATTGCCTGCCAAAAATCAATTTATTCCTACAAACTTCGATTTAAAAAAAGACAATTTTCCCGTAAGTAGTATTTTTCTAAATTAAAGTAATCAGAATAAAAATATGTAATAAATCCGTATTTGAATATTTGTCACATATTCTTTTTTAATTATTAGATTTGTTTAAAACTTTTGTTTATTTTGTTGTTTCTTTGCTTTAAAGGTCTTAATAACACAATGAAATTATGATTTATTTTTTCGTTAGATTAGCAGATATCCAACTGTCATTAAAGAAACACCATTGATGAAAGTTTGGTACAAGAAAGATGATGAATTTCTTTTACCAGAGGCATATTTAAACTTTCAAATGAAGAGGTGAGTTTGACAAAGTTTATTATTCCTAAAAATAAGTCAATAATTAAGTGATGTGTTTCCGAAATTAAAATACTTTCAATTTACAGTAAATTTACTTACAATAACCCAGAGATTAAACTTGAAATGCTTGTGAAATTACTTAATCAGTTTTTAACTAAACATTTGTCCGCTGCTAATATGGCAGGATTGAATTGGCAGCTTGATAATGATGAACTTCACAATATGCATGTAAGGAAATTGTATACATACATCAAAATATACACATATAGAATAATTTATTAAGGAAAACATAGTTTCTCAAGAATCTCAAGCAAAAATTGCATGCAATTAAGCATGCGAAAATTTTCAATTTCTATTTATAATCTTATTATTTATTTTTAAGCTTTCTATTGGTGGCTTCGATAGTAAACAATTTTCTCTGCTAGAAGAAATTATGAACAAAATTATGAATTTTACAATTGATGAAGAGGTATTTGATTTCCTGAAAAAACAGGTAAGTACTTGCAATTTTAAACATTCATGAAAGTACCGGATAACATATGATTAGCATCTTATCCGTTTTTTATCAGTTCTTGTGTACGATGTATAACCGTTATTTCTAGTAAGGAACTAGTTATTAAATTACATAATTTTAAATAGTTGCTAAACTTTATATTTTAGAAAATCCAAGATCTGAAAACTGTTAAATTGGATGATAGGTATATTATGGCAAAAAATTATTTGAAAGATTTGTTAGGTGAAAAAAATGATCTAAAAGAAGTTTTAATTCAAGCAACTGATGGTAAGTTGATCAGAAAATCCCGAGCTTTATAACAAAATTTTATTCTTTAGCTTTATCACAAAATGCATCTATTTTCTTATTTATCACAAAATCTTTATTTTTATATTGCATTATACAAAATTAATCAAAAACAATCTCTAATAACATTATAACTGAGGCTATTTTCAGCATTAACGGTTAAAAGTGTAGAAGATTTTAAGTCACAAATGTTTGCAACAATACATGTAGAATGTCTTATCCATGGAAATGTAAAAAAGGATGAAGCTTTGAAAATAGCGTCACTTGTTGAATCAAAATTAAATACTGCAAAAGAAGTTAATAAAGAAAATATAATTTTGCCGGTACGAAAAAAAGTCCCGTTTAAAACATATAATTTAAAACAGGGTAAGTTGATCATTTTATAATGCCTCAATAGTTCCTTTTCCTGGACCTTTTTTTTCTTTTTCCTTTACTTTCAAATCGCAAATAAGAATTTTTGTAAATCTAATATAACCACACCAAATTGTCCGATTCTTTCTAATGAACAACAGGAAATTTTAAATGTATTTTTTGCTTTCTGTAAAAACATTAAATTGACACTAGGCTCCTTTTGTCATGCCAACCTTCACTTATCGCTGACTAAATTTTAAGAATTTCTCCGAGTCAGTCTTTAAAATTTTAATTCAAGTTAAATTAATAGGTTCTAACTATTTGTACGAAATTGAGAATATACCAGGCGATTCTTCTGCTACAATTGTTTACTATCAAGTTGGATTAGCAACAATGGAGTTACGTATGCTTAACCAATTATTTACTGTAATAACTAATGAACCTTGTCGGACAACTTTAAGGTATACAGATAAATTGGGGTATATTAGCTATCCATCATTATTTAAAGTTAATGAAGTCCACGGATATGCAATTACTGTTGATAGTGATAAAGATTCAATCTATGTCCTAGAAAGAATCAATTCATTTATTGAAAACACCTGGGTATAGAAAAATTTTATCTATATATTGTTATATATTTATAATTAACTAATTGCTAATTTATTAAAAATAATGTTACTTCATAATAGACATACATTAAAAATATGCCAGTCGAGGAATTTGACAAATACAAGGAATCAACAATTCAATTATTTAATGAGAAACCAGCCACAATATCAGAATTGTCTAACCAATTCTGGGACGCAATATCAACTCAAAAGTATAATTTCGATCAAAAAGACATTGATCGTGCGTTTATACAGACAGTTACAAAAGATCAAATACTTCATTTTTATGGGGTAATTATTGAAAAATTGTATTATTCACTATTTTTACTATAGTCGAAACTAAATCTAAAACGAACTTTTTAAAACTCAAAATGTCGTCCAACGTTTTTTAAAATGTACATACTTGCTTAAAAATGTTTACTTGCAAATTTTTGAGATTCCAGAATTCATTCCTCCCTCTTCTTGAAATTATATTACGCTTATCACCCAATGTTTTAATTTTACGTATAGACCGCCCACGTGCTCTTAATGACAGAAAAAAATACGTGCTCTTCAAATTGCAAATTCTTTTAAATCTAAAATCACCATAAAATTCAGAACTGTTACGAGTTACGTGCAAATTCCTTAGAAACAAGAAATTATAGGGAGTACATAGTCAAATCATATTATTTCAATAGAGTATAGAAAAAAATTGAATAAATGAACCAATCAGTGTTGGAAAACAAATATGATTTCAACACTTATTGCAAATTGCTATTTCTGCAGAAAAAAACATGACATTATTCCAACAAGCCCAATAAACCATTATACTACAGTTTTGAATCATTGATCATACATTTTTAAATGCTCGTCAATTACCAAAAACTTTGTGAGTTTCAATTCTTGCAACGAGCGCGATAACTGGTCCTTTTTATGAGAAAGTTTGCGACAATTTTGTCACAAGAATGATTAAATATTCGAAAAGTGAATTGGTTCTTGACTGATAAATTTTAAAACTATATTTGCAAAATAATTTAATATATTTTTTGCGTACTTTCGGATTATTTAAAGAACTAGTTTATCTAAAGACAATCTTTTGAATTTGCACAGAAAAAAAGAAGTGTAGTTTTAACCCTAATATCCGTGTCAAAATAAGCTGCATCAACTTGTATCCTTATGGTGTTGTTTTAACCCAATAAAGGTC
>WNHD01002220.1:0-31007 GCA_011057455.1 Ganaspis sp. Gsp50
TGTGGCTAAAACGATGGAAAAATTGTTTAAAATAATTTTATAAATAAACAAATTTTGCTGGGAACAATAGCCCCAAGTACGGGGCTATTGTTCCCACAAGTTTGAAATTTTATAACTTTGAAAAAAAATTTTTTTTTCTTATCTAAGTTATAGAAAATCTTCAGAGGGATGTTCACAAAGTAATTCCACAGTATTTTTTTTTTATAAATCTGAATTTTAGTGAAGAGTTAAATAAGAAAGTAGCATTTTTCTGAGAACAATAGCCCCGGTTGACGGTATTTGGTTCTTTAAATCCATGTGCTGTAATACTCATATGTATCATATGTATCTCTTTGGTGATAATTACATTATCTAATTAAATAATCGTATGCACATATTTCATATAAATTTACAAGAATTGAAAATATAGATTACATCGTTCATTGTGAAATTGTCGAAAGTATGTATTTACATTTAGAGAATTTGGGATAAATGAAATTAAGTACGAAAATCGAGATAATGTATAATCTATCTTAATTAACATATGAATATTCGATTAATTACGTTACATTACAATTTTATCTCACTCAACGGTAAATGTCATAATGATCATTTATGAATAGTACTAATGGACATAAAATTAAAATTACACGACTGAAAATTGTAGGCTCATGAATTAGTCATTTCAACTAAATTTTTAACTATCTCAAAATTACGAATTTTGTTTATACGATTTTATATACGATTCCAAAATAATTGAGGCCTCAAATAATCCGAATTTCAAAAGTAATTAGAATTTAAGTTACTAGTAACATTAAACTTCAATTTAGAACATGTCACATTTTTAGGATACATAATTCATTTCACATTTCCATTTGTCATTTCAAACCAGAATAATTTTTTAATGTCGAAGCTCAAACGTTAAGGTAATTGATGCAAAATGTGAAGTTGTCACGAACGAATAACCAGACAATCGACCAAAAGTGTAGTCTGGCATAAAAAGGGCTGATGTTCTAAAATCCCTAGACCGTAAATTAGCAGTATGTGCACCTTTGATCAAAAGTGATATTATCGGCCCAATGATTAGTTTCAAACTCACCAAAACTCCATATAAATACTCTAGTAGGCATCCTCTTAATCACGTTTTTACAACTTAATTTTTCCAATAAAAATTTATTAAGAAATTTTTTTGCCAAATTTTGTAATTCAAAAATTGAAGTACAATAATCGACAATTTCAAAAGAGACAATTTCCAAAGAAAAATTGTATGTAAATTACTTTTACCAAAAAAGCTAAACATTGTCAAAGCTAACACACTTTTATGCCTTTCGCGGCTTCTACATAGGGCAGTTTCTACCCTTAAATTGAAAATAAAAAAGTAAAAGAAACGAATAAAACGAACATTATAATGAATGAAAGTATTTCTACGATTTAAGGCGACAAATTAACTTAATATTTCATTCTAATTAAAACTCTATGCGTGCTTAATTATAAAAAGGAAATTATTTTTCCAGACGAGATGTTGGAGTGCGAAACAGGATCGCTGCTGGGTCGTGTCGCAGACTTGGAGAAGCAGTCTTTGGCTCAAAGAGACGAGATTGTCTGTCTTCGAGCGACTTTGGCGGATGCTCTGAGGCGAATCGCTCAATTGGAGGGTCGTGAGAAGCGAGAGGATGACAGAAATGAAAGGAGGAACGAGAGAGGTCTCTCTTCGCCCTTGAGGAACGGACACGTTCCATTTAGAAGTGAGTGAAATCAAAGTCAGTGTGCAAAATGAGTCGTGCATTCAGAACACAATATGTCATTTCCCATCTACCCACAACAATCTTCCTCTTTACCAAAAAGCAAAAAAAGAAGCTTTTAAATCACTTTTGTGCCTTAAATTAGAATGTAAGAATACCTACAAAATTTCTGTATGTTAAAAAACTTCAAATCATTTCCATTAATTACCCAAAAAAAAATTACGATCGCATTCTTGAATTTTAACGTAACGCCTTCTGAGTTGGAGACAAAACGTAATTTACATATTTAATGGGGAGTTTATAGTGTCGTGCATTATGTGAAAATACATAATGTTCTCCCACGTATTTTAGAATGATGGAATTTTGTCCAGTTTTTATTCTTAAGAAGAAAAAGCTTTCAAAATGACACGTATGAATCAGGGATGTGATTAAATAAAGTTATTATTCTTTGTTAGTCGCGGTTGTAAAAGTTGTTGAAGGTTTTTGCACGATTTTTTGCGATAAATTAACTTCACTTTCTTGCAAAGATTTTCCTTATCTTGAACCAATTTTATTAACTTTTTCAAAGAAATCGTCCTTTCAACAAATTGTCATTATATTTGACAAATTGTTCATCTTTTTAAAACCGTTTATTTTTGCAAAACCGTTTATTCTTTTTTGAGTAAATAATTTTTAGAAAATCGTTAATTTTCGGAAAAGCTTTGGCTTTCAGTTGTCGGTACCTCTTTTAGCAAATCTTTGATTTACAGACAATTTTTGGATTTTGGGAATTTTCCATTGTTGTGGAGAATCTTCGGTTTTAGTGAACCTTTGATTTCTGAAGACTTTCAGTTTTTGGCAAATCATTGTTTTTCAGAAAATCGTGCCTCATGATTGACATGGACAGAAATCGAAAAACTCTGTTCTTTATGCTAATGAAGAAATACGTCAACACTTTTAAGTGAATGAGCTCACGTCATCCGTGTTTATAAACCTAAAAACACTTTTTTCCTGTTTTGTGTGTCCAAAGTGCATCTTATCGAGTCGCCAAAAATAATTCTTTTATCTCAACTTTAAAGGAGCAAAAAAGCTTTCAAGTTTTTCGTCTCATGTTTACAGAGAAATTCGCACAAACAGAATTTTCGGACCAAGAAAATTTAGAACGAAAGAAAATAAAACAGAAAAGCAATTCGGGAAAAAGAGTTGATTTTGCAAGAAACTTATTTCAGTGCTTCTATTCTGTATCTTCAATATTTTTATTTCAATGCTATAGCATTGAAATGTGTGTATGTGTGACAATGAGTTTTATAAGAAAATGAAAAAGAAAAATGAATTCTGTTTTAAGAGTTGATTTCGTTTTTTTAAAATTGAATATGATGGGAATATAACAAAAAACAAAAGAAGGGGTTGGAAATTCTTTTGTTCTGTTTGTTATAAATAAAAGATATAAAGAAACTGATTTTCTAATCGAAAGAAAACTTTTCCGTGTATGTAGGACAACACCTCCAATACTTAGTCACGATTTATGTCAGTTGACATTCTTCGCATTCGCTATCGCAGAAAAAGTCACATAAAGGGTGTCTTTTTAAAAAAAACACTTCATTTATTCAAATAAAAATGTTTAGATGCACCCTTTTTTTCTCCCTTCCGTGACCAAATTTCAGTTATAATTTTCCATTTACAGACGATTAATTTGAACATGCATGTTCTTTTCTCTCACATCAGTAGATATAGGCGTATACTAATGAAAATAAATTTCAAAATGAGAGCACATTAGAAGGTTCGAATTACCTTGAATGAAACTTGGGTTGTACCTGTCGACTTGCGAATGGAAACCTCACGAGGTTAAATCCATTTGAGCTTGAAAGTTGGCGAGGGTGGAAACTCGCACGCGATGAAGTTTAAAACCATGCTAGTGCAAAACAAGAGCAAATTCAATTTCTCGAACAATTGGATTCGCATCTGTTTATTACACTAATTCTGACATTGCAAATATGAAACACGATTGCTTTTAACACCAGCAAAACTTGTACACCTGGGTCAAGGTCAACGAAAAATAAAAGCTTCCCTAAAAGCTCGTAATTTAAGATCGACTTTTCTCTGCCCGTTAATTAAATTTTTTCTTTCTTCCCTCTTTCAAGGTAACCAAAATTCAGTTCCTTTGAAGGATATAAGACTGCGGCAAACGGCTACTTCCGGTCTGAGGAGTTCTCCATCTTCAGGATCAGCTCACGACGTCAGAGATGCAAATTCGAGTCCTAGGCGACCTATGAGTTATACTTCTCCGTCTCAACTTCCTCAGAGGTAAAGAAAACAGAGGGAATTGAAAATTTAATGATGAATAAAATTCATGTAATTTTAAATTTGATGTTTTTTATTTTTAAGAATTGTAAGAAGAACTTTTTACATAATTGCATTATTAATTATTGCATTATTAATATTCACATAAACGCTGTTTATTCTTGCCTTATGGATAATAATATACTTGAGTTAAGTTTATTTTACTTTTGGGCCAATTATGTTTCTTTAAAAGAAATAAATACTCTCGATTCGAGAAGAACTATTTTTCAGTCAAGAATTAAGTATTTTCGAGCCAAGAATAAAGTAGTTTTGAACCAAGAATAAAGTAGTTTTGAACCAAGAATAAAGTATTTTCGAACCAAGAATAAAGTATTAGCGAACCAAGAATAAAGTAGTTTTGAACCAAGAATTTAAAGTATTTTCGAACCAAGAATAAAGTATTAGCGAACCAAGAATAAAGTATTTTTGATCCAATACTAAAGTATTTTTAAACTAACAATAAAGTATTTTTGAACCAAGAATATAGTATTTTTGAACCTAGACTATAGTGTTTTTGAACCTAGAATAAAATATTCTTAAGTTAATAATAATAATTTTAGAATCGACTCTTATAAAATTCGAATACTTACTTTTGAATCAAAAATAATCATTCTACGATCGATTCATAAACGAATATTTTTTTTATAAAAAACAATTATTTTTAATTCAAGGATCAATATTCTTGGCTTATGGATCAATGTTCACGATATATGGATCAATATTCTTCATTTATGCATCAATGTTCACGATATATGGATCAATATTCTTCATTTATGAATCAATGTTCACCATTTTTGGATCAATATTCTTCATTTATGGACAAATGTTCTCCATTTATGAATATTGATTCATATTCTTCAATATTCTTCAATATTCTTCATTTATCCATATATTGTCCATTTAGAGATCAATATTCATTATTTTTTATGGACCAATGTTCTTCATTTATAAATAAATATTCTTCATTTATGAATCAATATTCTTCATTTATGAACCAATATTCTTTATATATGGATCAATATTCTTCATTTATTGATCAATGTTCACCATTTACAGATCAATATTCTTTATTTATGGACCAATGTTTTGCATTTATGAATTAATATTCTTCATTTATGGATCAATATTTTTGAAAGAGGGAGAAAATATTTTTGAATTAAAAAATTTCTAAAACTAACTCCAATAATTCGTTGCATTGGATCAAGTACACTTTTGCATCTAAAAGTGAAAGATTTGTGTAAATTGTTTTTTGTGTTTTTGGTTTAAATTTTCCACCAAAATAAATCACGGGATTATCATAATTATATGGAGATTTAATTTAAATGAACCTTCTAGAAGATCCGTCCACTATCAATCAACAAATTCTCTACACTCTGACAGCCCAAGCAGTAGTAGCGTATCTCCGGTGCCATCACCCAGTCCTAGGGCTACGCCACTTCCTGCTGCAAGGTAAATATAACACTCAAAATCTATTTTATCCTCGCATGACAGAAGCCTGCGAAAAATTGTTTTGTCGTTAAGTGAATGCCAGTAAAAAGCAGTTTTAAACGGAAAGTAATTTAATTTTCTTCTACTCTGTTTTCTTTAATTAAATCTGTCTTTTCTTGCTAAATTAACTGTGAAATGATAAATTCCGAGTGTTTTGCGCATCTTGTTATGTATTTTCACTCACGAGTTTTTACATTCTTATATCAATAATGAGAAGGTATTTTTTGAGAAAAATATCTCATTTTGACGATTGCGACGGCAAAATTAGCAAATGCAAGAGATAATGATAAAACGAACGAGTTTCGTAAAATCCTCAGCAGATCTCCGACAACGAGAACGAATGGACCACCAGCTAGTAGTTTAAAAAGAGCAAAGAGATGGTCTTCAACGGGAGACTTTACACATTCCCCCCAATGTCCAGGAAATATCACACAACTTGCCGGTTCTAGGTAAGTTTAAATCTGTTTACTTCTCAGGTAGATCAAAGGAATTGACTCGATTTGCTTTACACCTTTAGAAAGCTTCGAGAAATGGTATTTTAAGTGCAAAAGCTGTTAGTGCCGCGTTAAAATCATTTACTAGAAATGTCCATTTCAGATTAGATTCCTTTTTATCTGATATGCAGTTGCGTGCAGGTTCTGTAATTGAACATATGCGGTTCATATTTAAACTTTAACTTTAAACGCACATTTCTTCACTTCATATGGTAATTTGCATTTTAGTTTAAAATTTAGAGTTTAATTCTGGAATTACTCTAAAACCACTCTGGAAGCACTATTGAATCTAGTTGGGGATTAAAATCACTCTGGAGTTATTTTAGAGTCACTTTAGAGTCATCTTAAAAATCATTATGGTGTATAGAGTTATTCTAGAATGAATTTAAGATTATTTTAAAGTCACTCCAGAGTTTATTTAAAATTACCCTAAAGTCACTCCTCACTCTAGAGTTAAATTAAATTACTCTAGAGTCACTTTAGAGTTAATTTAAAATTGCAGTTTGAATATTAACAATTTTGATATGAATTATTGAAATTAAACTTATTAGAATTAAATTTATTAAAATTGCATTCATTAAAATTGATATTATTAAAATTGAATGTATTCTTTTTGCATTAAATTTAAATCTCTGTTCCATCAATTTATACCGATGAATCATTACGAAATTGTTTACAAAACGAGTCGATTCCATAATCTACAATTTTTTAATATTTTATTCCGTCATTGCTTTCATTGCTTAATGATTGGTTTTTAAAATAATTGTTTGTAATTTATGCTTGTGTCCTATTTTTTCTTTCGATGTTTGCACTTGGAAATTTTTAATTTATGTTAGATTGTACATAATTTACTTTCACCTCGGATCTTCATATCGCAAAGATGTAATAACGTAATTAATACATATATCTATTATTACATTTATTGCATTCAATTCTTAAATAACTGATATTTCAAATCTTGATAGCTTTCAATTAATTAATGAGTTTGTTTCCTTTATTATTACACTGCAAAAACTGGTGTCTTCGTATGACACTTAAATGTCTGATTTGCGTTTTTAGACGCGAAAGGTGTCTTTATAATTTAAGACTTCAGTGTTTAAGACATTTGAAAATATCTAAACGTCTTCCGGTGAGACACCATCAAGACACCAGTTTTTGTAGTGTATAATCCCTCATTATTTTTATTTGTTCAATCAATGTAAAAAACGAATATTGTTTATCACTTTCAGTCGTTTAATAACTCTAGTTCTCTTAATTTTTTGCAACTTTATTATTTTTACATTTTTCCGTAAAATGATTACTCAATTCTAGTTATTAGAAATTTACGAAACGGAGATCACTAAATGTAAATATTGCATTATGTCTTTTTTGCATCGCATGGTTTGTTTTTTGTTTGCCTTTTCGTCCATTGTAGATTGTCTGCCTCTACCAAATCACTGTTCAACCTGTTCAAGCCTATGGTGCCAAACAGCGTGAAACATGGGTAAATAAATAAATACATTAATAAATAATTAGGGAAAGTCAATTTCCATTTCATTCTTTAGGATACTTAATATTCATTTTTAATTATTCTCCAGGAAACACAATATTATTTTTCCTAGATTTCATCAAGTTTCTTCCATGCAGTAATTAAATAAGTAATTAATTACGATATTAATTAATACAATTGATAATTAATTATTACTTAATAAGAAATTATTAAGTTTTCATATAAATCGTGCACTTGTTGCTCAAATTCAGGTCAAAATTAAAAAATTTTACGAGTGATATTTTGAGATGTAAACAAAATTAAAACGTTCATTAGGAAAGTATATGCAAGGTGTGTATTGTATTTTGTAATAAACAAAAATTATATATACAAAAATTGTAGTAGTGAAATTTTAACTGTATTAAAAAGGTTTACTTGTGAATTCCCTTTCCATTGAATAGAAATGGAAATCAATTGAGTTGAAATTGAAAGCAATTTGCAGTTAAATTCTAAACATTGAGTTGAAATTGAAATCAATTTCTCTTAAAGTGTAATCATTTGTTGAAATTGAAATCAATTTGTATTAAATTGTAATCATTTATTGAAATTGAAATCAATTTGCATTAAATTGTAATCATTGAGTTGAAATTGAAATCAATAACTTTATAGTTTATCATAATCGCCTGTGTTGAAATTGAAATCAATTTAGTTAAAATGCAATCAATTTGAGAAGAAATCTAAATCAATTGAGTCGAAATTGAAATACATTTACATCAATTAAAATCAACTTACTTGGATTCGAATAAATAATATTTTCAAAATCGAAACAAATACATTTTAAACATTAAAATTAATTGAATCCAACTAACTTTCAAAATGTATTCAACTAATTTATAAATTTTATTCAATTGAATAAAACAACGAAAATATTTGGAAAAATGGCAAAGAATTAAAATTCCCATTTTTTAAATGTTATTTTCAAATCTTTTTGGACTGTAAATAATAATTGTCAATATTGAGAGTCACATAATTTGCGTAATTCACAAATATTTCCGAGGTTGAGGAACTCTTCTAAAAAAGGCGAGCAGAGGCGGCTTGCATAATTTACATCGATACCTGGGTTGATAAACTTCTTAGAGCACATACCATTATTCAAGTCAATATACTGAAAAAGAATAGTCTTGACTTAATTCTGTTACATCAAGAAGAGAAGAAATAACAATACTCCCACCAGTTTCTTGACTTTAAATTTAAATTCAGTTCTCAGTTGTCAAGTGGAAAACGAGTTTCCTTATTTATCAAAACGAGGAGGTTCATTTTGCTTTTAAGGAAATGCAAACATTCCAGAATGCTATTAAACAGTCCTTTGATTCGATCTTTATTAATAACACAGTGGAATCTAGTTACAATGAAGAAAATGTTTTTTATTTTTACCTTCTATCAAACCTCTCTCTATTCTCAATTTCAAATTCTTCTGTGAGTTTAAACCTCTTTGGCATCCATTTTTTTCGCGAAATTCAAAACGTTTCTTTTAAATTCAACTTATCGAGGTTCTACTGAATATTGAATATTGTCTTGAAACTTGAATATTGTCGATAGACTATGATTCCATTTTGTATACAGAATACATATATTTTTTTGTACTTTTATTTCACTTGTTTTGAGTACTATAAAATAAATCAAACAATTTTTTTCCTAATTTAGGAGTACATCAATTATTAATAATTGTCAATTATTATTATTAATTTTAACAAAAAAGATAAATAAATTGTCAATTTTTCAATCAATAATTTTTTTAATAATTGTATTGCGAAAATTTTTTATGCATTTTTTTTGTTAAACATGGAGAATGTTGTATCAAGACCTTGAATTGTGTAAGATATTTTTTACTTAATAACGGTATTTGGGATAATTGGATGAGGATATTCTAACCTGGATACTTCATTCGTTTCTCTTTTTTCCCAACGGTTTATTTGATTCTTGTATGTGTGGGAGAATTCTGCTAAAGAAGAACGCGAATTTTAATTAATGCCTTCAAGTACAAAGCATGTCGTATACAGATATATAAATGAAAACTTATTTTCATCAATGAAAACTTGTTTCCATCAAAGAAAAGTTATTTCCATCAAAGAGAAATTATTTTTATCAAAGAAGACTAATTTTTCGTCAAATTTGTAATATGCATCTATTATCTTTCAATTAGTTAATGCTAATTAATATAATATGGTATTAAATTACATGCAAAAAAGGCTATTTATAAAACAGCAAAAACTGTCACTAAAGTATTAACAATGTTGTCTCTCTTAGTGAATAATATATCTATTTTAGTGATACATGAATATATCTATTGTTATTTGTCTGTTGCAGAAAAATATTTTTTCGCGTTTATACACTATAGAGCAAAGCGGAAAGTTATATAGAAATTTCTTTAAAAAATTGAGTAATTTTTCATGCTCCAACAATTCTGAAAATGACAAAAAGGCCATTTAAAAATATATATATCTGTTCGTGAATGTAATAAAAATTGTAAAGTGTTTGTCTTCACACTCTTCAATGTCATTTCTGTCAGAACCGGAAATTGTATTTCCATTGAATTAGGTCTGTGAATGTAAAATGTTAATGCAAATATAAATCAACAAATAAGAGTGCGAAAAATTAATTCTCTGCATCAATGATAATACTACAATAATAGCAATGATAATACTGGTAATAAAAATAATGATAACAGTAATAAGATCAATAACAGTTATATCAGCAATAATAGCAATAAAGTAATAATAGCAATAAAGTAATAATAGCAATAATATCAATAATAAGCAATAATATAGCAATAACAGTAATAACGTAAAAATAACTTCTTTCTCTTACGAAATTCATTCCGAAAAAAGTTATGTTGCATAAACTTTTGATTAAAAATGCATTAAAACATTCTTTACAATCGTTATCTTTCAATCTAACCGAATAATAAATTCAATTACACAATAAGCTAATCTAATTAAACTTTCGAATAAAAAATCACTTTTTTCCGTCTATGTGTAAAAGCACATAAAACAAAAGTAATAAAACAGTGAGAATTAGAGACAGGAAAGTACAAGTGTTCGCTGTTTATGTGGGTGGAGAAAAAGAAATGAATTTCATTTCATCCGGAATCGGAAGTCACGTTTGAATTGGAAATTGCACCTTTGAACTTGATGTGAAGGATTGTAGGATAGTTATTTACTATTTGTGTACGTATAGAACCTGCTTAAGACAAAGAAAAGTGAAAATAATAGAAACGACGACGTGACTCGCGAAGCATGTCTGTTGCTTTGAGTTGAACACGAGAAGGTGCGTTCAGTCCTGAGAACGAAATGAGTCAGCGTCTGTAAAAAGTCCTCGTTTTGCCAATAATTTCATCCTCGTAATCCGACTTGTCCCAGTGGTGCAACAGCTTCCAGCTGGAGAGGCTTCGCTTCTTTTGGTTTAGTTTATAAACGTCCTAGATAAATCTGTGAGTCGATACTAAAATCAGTCTGTTTCGCTTTTCACAAGTAACACAATAATTTTATATATAACAATGAATTAAAGTAAGAGATACAATAAATGAAAGATATATGAAATAAATGAAAGATGTAATAAATTAAAGATACAATAAATAAAAGAGTCAATAATTAAAACCGATCTAAAATAAAATTATTTATTTGAATACTAGACAATAATTGATTATTTATTTTATAAGTTTAAGGAATGAAAGAATCGTTTCAAGTCAATTAAATAGTTTATGAACTTTGAATAAATTATAGTCTAAAGAGCCATATAAATAGGATTATTGAATTTTCGATCATTTTAAAACTGAATCTATTATTATTTCGATTAATTTACAAGTGCAGAGATTATTTGGAACTGTATTTACTGTACCTTATTGAACTTCGAATCGAATAGAAATAAAAATAATTAAAGTGGAATAAATTAAATTTACCGCGATACATTGAAATTGAGATTAACTTCATACTGAATGGATTGAAGTTTGCATATATAACTGCACATTGAATAGACTGAAGTTTGAATAACTTCATTATAAAATTTTAAATGGATTAAAGTTGACATCGCTTAAAATTTGAGTAGATTGAAATCAAAATAAACTTCAATTTCATTAGATTGTACTTAGTATGTGCTTTAAGATTGAAGTAGATTGAAGTTATGAATAACTTCACTTTGAATGGATTCAAGTTGGAATACATTCACTTTGAATAGATTGAACTTCAGATAAATTTTACATTTAATAGATTAAAGTTAATATAAATTTTACTTTGAATAGATTAAACACTAGAAATAAAAAGTGCTACTTTAACCCTAAGATCGTGTTAAAACAATACGAAACAAATATAATCCAGTACGAGGGCGCCACTGTCTATGTACTTTAGTATTGGCTCAAAATAACACACTTCAATTTCGGTAAATTTAAGTTGGAATCTACTTCAATTTGGATAATATTAAGATCAAAGCTATGTATACTTTAATTTGGATGCACTGATGACATTACATTACATTGCATTCTAGATTCAAGCTCAGATTGATTCTACATTGAAGTTTAAATTGAAGTTTATATTGAAGTTTATATTCGAGTTTATATTGGAGTTTATATTGGAGTTTATATTGATGTTTATATGGAAGTTTATATTGATTCTAGATTGAAGCTGCGAGATTGATTCTAGATTGAAGTTTAGATCGAATTTGAACAGACTTAAATTAAGATCAAGTTCCACAGCTTGAAGTTATGATAAATTGCAATTAACATAAATTGAAGTACCGTACGGTGGTCCCAGTTGCCGTCCAGCTAAGGCGGCCAAGGGATCAGTTTTCGTCCACTTTAATTTTGATTATAACTTTCGTAATTAAATTATTTGCTTCAATGTCTTTATGTAAATCAACTCAATTAATTCTATTTTAGCAATAATACAATAATTTAATAAGTTGTTAATTTACATTATAATAGGGGGAATTTGTAGAAGTGGACGGAAACTGGGTCCACCACGGTATTCACATCACTTGACATTCAATCAGTTTAAACAAATGCGTATCAGCCGTAAAAGCAAAAATTACTGCATGGAAGATGGAAGTTGTTCAATTGTACTTGTTGAAGTAGTTTAACAACTTGTTAGGAATGTCATTAATTTTTTCGAGACTTGATTTATGGAGAATTTTATGAGGTTGTCGATTTACGAACTTTTTTTTTGACAGCACGAGAGATATGCAGTACAACGAGGATGAAGGTACTGTGCGAATGTACCTTCGAGGACGACCAATTGTCCTTTATGTGCCTACTCCTATGGTGGACACCTACGACCCCCATAAGGTTAATACTCCACCTCAGAGCAAACTGAAATTAGACTGGGTTTACGGATACAGAGGAAGAGACTGTAGAAACAATTTGCATCTACTCCCAACTGGAGAAATTGTTTATTTTGTTGCCGGTGTTGTTGTTCTTTACAACATGGAGGTCCACAGTCAAAGACATTACACTGGACACACTGATGATGTCAAATGGTACGCAAATTCTCATTCTAATGCTCACCTCCCCAGGTGAAAAAATCGTCGGAAACGATTCCGACGATAACTTCATTCTTGGAAAAACATATACAAAACAACCTTTGTGAAGTTTTCGTCGGAGTCGTTTCCGAAGAATTGTTTCACCTGGGTCAACCTAATCCTCTAATCAAACCTTAATAATTAGTATAATATAATAGTGCCTTAATAATTATAGTCGTCAAAAATTCGCATCTTTTTACAAGATAAATATGTTTCTTTAATAATAATAATAAATAACAAGAGCTACAAAGAAAATAAAAGTAAATTTAATTACGAAATGGTAAATTAAAAATAACAAGAGTCGGCTTATGATTATAGAAGGGTATAAAGTTAAAAAGAATATAAAAAGGTACATTATACACTCTCTCTAAATCTGAATTAGTAGTTTTTCTACCTCTTAAAGAGTGCGCATTCGTTTACCCATTGAAATAGTAAGAAATTTGACTATTAATTAGTAGAAAACTACTAATTAATATAGTAATAGAAATAGTAATAGAAATAGTAATAGAAATAGTAATAGTAAGTATAGTAATAGAAATAGTAAGAAAATAATGTGATAATTCCCTTCCGAAATGGTACTATAGATGAGTAATTTCGATCATTGGAAGGGAATTATCACATTATTTAATTAAACCAGAGTATTGGATCAATTATATACTCTCTACATCAATGGCTACTCAAGGATTTTACTAACACTAATTAATAAAAAATTCATAAGACTACGTCTTGTAATTTTTTATCTGCCTTCCAATGATCGAAATTACTCATCTATAGAAATAGTAAGAAATTTGACTATATTAATTAGTAGTTTTCTATTAATTAATAGTCAAATTTCTTACTATTTCAATGGGTAAACGAATCTGCACTCTTTCAGATTTAGAGAGCTGCAAAAACTGATGTCTTGAAACAAGACATCAAGTGTCTTACGGTAAGGCACTTGATGTGTTAGTTCAAGATATCAGTTTTTGCAGTGTATTTCCTAGCGAAGTTTATAAGAAATTTATAAATAGTTTTTATATATATTTGTGCATTTTAAATATATCTATGCAAAATTGAGTGCTCACAATTTGTTTTCTGTTCTTTATTTCTAATTCTTTAATTGGACTTGAACAATTGAAAATAATACTTGAAACTTTCTTTAGTTAAATTTCTTTAGTTCTTTATATAATAATTGTCAACCAATTATACTTGATCTTCGTGAGTGCAATTTTAATTATTTTATTGACGCTCTAAAAATGTAAATAAATAAACTAAGGGCATATGATGAAAGAGAGAATTAAAAAACATACTCAATTTTTTATAGCATGGCCATTCATCCGAATAAATTAGTTGTGGCCACTGGCCAAGTTGCTGGCATTGATCGTAATGCTATGGTAAGTGGTATTTATCATCATTTAACCCTTTGAAACACAGTGATTAATTTCAGTGAATAGTTAATTTTTTAAAGACAATACAATTATTTTCTATTTTTAACAATATTCACTATTCCATTATATTGAAGAAATAGTTAAAAACACAAAGTTCTGTATTCATTATATCACTATATTTATTATATCTCTTATTGCTTGGAAATGAATTGCTTCTCATAGACGCGAAGTATTGTTTTTATTATCTTTTACTTATTAAATCTTTTATTTTAATAGAAGAAAGAATTTATGTATTTTTTATTTCTTCTTCTTCTTCTTTAATTTAGGTGGCCTTGGTGCGGCCAATTCAATCACACGAAAATCTATTTTTTATTTATTATTATATTGTAGAAGATGTACTAGATATCCATATATTAGATTATTATTATCAACATCATATATATTCAACTTTTATAGCCACACATCAGGATATGGAATTCAGTTAGTTTAACAACACTAGCAGTAATCGGAAACGGGGAATTCGACGGAACAATTTGCTGTTTGTCTTTTTCGAAAGCAGATGGAGGGAATTTTCTATGCGCTATTGATGAAACAGCCGATCACAATATTTCAATCTGGGATTGGCAAAAAAGTGACCGAGGTGTAAAAGTTACCGAGACGAAGGTGATTATTTTTCTCAATATCATTCACCGTAAAAGTTTGAATTTCAAAAAAATTTATAATAAGAAGTAACAATAAGAAACAATAGTAAATAATAAGAAATAACAATAAGAAACAATAGTAAATAATAAGAAATAACAATAAAAAGGAATAGTAAATAATAAGAAATAACAATAAAAAACAATAGTAAATAATAAGAAAGAACAATAAAATCAATAGTAAATAATAAGAAATAACAATAAAATCAATAGTAAATAATAAGAAATAACAATAAAATCAATAGTAAAATAAAATCAATAGTAAATAATAAGAAATAACAATAAAATCAATAGTAAATAATAAGCAACAACATTAAGAAACAACAATAAATAATAAGCAATAACAATGAGAAATAAAAAGAAGAATAATATAATGAAAGAAAAAATAATAGAAAAATAATTGTCTACATGATGGAAATTTTGCATTGGACCATTAGCTTCCGTTGATCGATTTTCCTAGCGGAAGTAGGCTATTAAACGGATGACGCTTTTCAATTACAGTGTTCGGTTGATACGGTTGTATGCGCCGAATGGCATCCGCTGGAACGAAATCAGATTGTCTCATGTGGAAAAGGACACATATCCTTCTGGTCCCTGGATAATGGTGGAATGCTCTACAAAAAAATGGGAATTTTCGAGAGTCGAGAGAAACCCAGATTTGTCACTTGTGTCGCTTTCAATCAAAATGGTGATGTTCTTACTGGCGACAGTAATGGAAATATTATCGTCTGGGCGAGAGGTGAATATTAATTATCGAAAAATGATTAAATAATAATAATTAAATAAATAATTCGAAAAATGCAACTTTAACGAAAAATTTGAAAAACAAGAAAAGATGACTATTTTATAAAATAGAGTTTTTGGTTTATAAAATAGATCTTCTGGTAAATAAAACAGATCTTCTGGTATATAAAACAAATCTTCTGGTATATAAAACAAATCTTCTGGTATAAAATACCTAGAAGAAAGAATATCAGAGGAAGAATAAAAATTCTTTTTTATATAAAACAGATCTTCCGGAAAATAAAATATATCCAAAAATTAAACCTTGATAAAATATATATCTTTGATATAAAATAAATTTTGTAATAAGCAACTTTTATTTGTAAAAGGAACGAATACGATATCAAGGTTGGTAAAAAATGTCCACGAAGGATCGATATTTTCTATTTGCGTTTTGAAGGATGGGAATATCGTCACTGGAGGTGGAAAGGATGGAATGATTTATCATTTGGACGGATCCTTAAATAAGACTGGACACAGTTCTCAGGTATAATAAAAACTTGTCAAAAATACAGTAGGGTGATTTTCATTACATTAATTAGTCATTCTTCTCCCTATTTATATTTAAAAATACAGACTGTAAGTTGACTAACAGAAAATTCATGGTTTGATATTGAGACATCAAATTACAAAATCGAAGCTAAAATGTTTTGAAAGAAATGTTTTCCTGAAGAACAAAAGTTCGTGAACGAAAAAATTTGTTTCTAGTGTTTAAGCAAGTTTTCTTTCTTAAAAATTGTTCTTTAATTTAAAAACATTTTTCTTGATTAAGAAACAATTGCTCTAATGTAGAAAAAATTTACCTTCATTCGAAAAAATCTGTTTGCTTTCTCATAGGGAAGACTTGTTTTAATTAATCTGATTCAAAAAGCATGTTGCAAAAAAATCTAAAAAAATCCTAATCAAAAAGATTTTCTTTTTCAGAAATAAATACTTTCCTTGATTCAATAAAAATTTTGTTTGACTGGAATATTTGACGAATTTAAGGAAGCTTTTTCTGCTTAAAGGCCCTATTTCTGTTTTAAAGAAACCTTTTCCTGATACAAATGAAACTTTTTCTGATTTAGACGAAATTTTGTTTGATTAAGAAAACCGTTTTATGGCTACAAAGCCATAAACCAAATCAACCTTTTTCTGATTAAAAGAACCGTTTCTTGATTTAAAAGAACCTTTTACCGATTTATAGACATTTTTCCGGATTTCTGCATTTTCCTAAAGAAAATGAAATGTTTCCTGATTCAAGAAACATTTTCTGCAACTAAATCAATTTTCCTTTGATTCAAAGAAACTGTTTCTTCATTCGAAGGAAATGCTCCCTTGATAAAAAATAATAGAGAATAGAAAGAAAAATAGAAAAGAAAAGAAAGAGCAATAGAAAATAAAAAAATAAAAATTTCTCGAACTGTATAGATGTTTTACAGATTTGAAAAACACTTTGTATGAAAAAAAGTTTTGTTTTTTCGTTCGAAAAAAATTTTTCTGTTCCAAAAAACTTTTTCTCTGATGCAAAAACTAATCTTCCTGCAAAATAGAAAGTTTTCTTCGCCCAAAAATACGAAACTTCTTTTCAATTCAATTTTTGAAATGGAAATGAGTCTAGAAAGTGAAGAATTAATACCAGATTAGCGAATCTCGTTGCACAATGTCCTCGTTGTCCAAAATTATAATGAGGTCGAGGTATGAACATTGCGTAATTTCACTCTTATTACAATTTGCCAGATCGAGAATCACTTTGGCGGAATTCGAACAATCAGCGAGGGCAGGGGTTCTCAATTTTTGGTGGGCACAACAAGAAATTGCGTTTTGATTGGAGACATGGAAATGGAATTCCATCCTACGGTATTGGGACATGCAGATGAAGTTTGGGGCTTAGCTTCACATCCAACTTTACCTCAATTTGCAACTGCAGCTCACGATCGTTTATTGCAAATGTGGGACAGTCTCAGTCATACTGTTGTTTGGAGCAAGGACATCGGGGTGAGTTTTCAGGTCGACTTTGATCTCGTTTAAACACTTTTTTGAGAGACAGTTCTTTCACCAATTAGCGCCACTTATTTTGTACTTAATAAATTAATAAATTTATGCATTTTATAGCTTCAAGAAAGCACTGAATTTGGGCATTTTGTGCTTATTTTTATCCTTCTTTATGTCTTCGGATAATAGTTTGAGTTTTTTATGTCTCGGGTTTTTAATTTTTGCTCGTACGTTGTACTTTTTATTGTATGAAATTCAGTTAATTATATAAAACGAAAAATCTGTTTCAAAAGGCTTCTTTTGACAGAGGAGTAATAAAAATAATTCTAGCATTTTTGGGTTTGGTTTCTTTTCTCGTATTTCGTGGAGGAATTTTTTTTATAATTTTATTTCTTCTATTAATTTTCTAATGACCTTTTTTCTCACTCGAATAAAGGTATATACATGTATTCATGAAGGTTATTTATCTCTTGATCTTTTTCTTTCTTTGAAAATAACTTTGATTAAAAGCTGAATTAATTTTAAATTGTGAATTAATATATTAATTCGCATACTTGTTAAATGTATACAATTAACATTTTCTATCAATTTTTTGAAGTTTCCAAAAGTCTGTTTTTTGTGCAAGAAAGCAAAAAAAACTTTGGATTTTCGTCAATTTTGAATAGTACATTTATTTTATAAATAAATATTCATTTTATGCTCTAAAAAGACTTTCATGTAAAAATAAACACAATGTGTGATTCAGTTATTTATTAACGTTATTTATTTTTAGGAACAAGCACAAAGTGTGTGTTTTTCGCCAGATGGAAACATTTTGGTTGTTGGTTGTGTAAATGGGAAGTGGTTAGTGATTGATAGCGAAACGAGAGAATTGTATAGTCATCATTCGGATGGTTCCGAACCAATTCAGGTAAGAATTGATTTTTTTTTAAATGAAAAATAATGATCCACTCATGTTAAAATTGATGTTTGAAACAATCGAGCTTTCCGTAATAAATGTGACCTAATTCTTTCATCAAGCATGTATGACAAATTAAGCGGAAAAAATTGGCCAAGTTCCTTTGGAAAACATCCAATAAATTGAGCAATTTCGCACTTTACTGCTGCAGTAAAATTGTTCTTATTATCAATTTATGTAACAATAGTACCCTTTAAAAAAGCAGTCTTGAAATCCAAGAAATAAGAATTGCAACAAAATCTTTGTAAACTTTTTTCTTCTTTCTTGTTTTTCGAAACTTCTTCCTCCTTTTTTTAATTTCCTGTTTCAAAATAATTCTATTTTTTCAATCTTTTATAATAGTTTCAGTCTCTAAAAACACTTTTGTTTCAAAATTTTAAAGCCGCGTAAGAAAGCAATTACTGGAATTACTTTGATTTCGAAAGGTTTTTAATTATAAACTTGTTTTTATTAATTTTATTTTAAAATCAATTTTATTGGTCTTACTTTAAAATCATTTTTATTAGTTTCATTTTAAAATCACTTTTATTATCAATTTTGAATGAATGGCAATTGAAATATTCTGTTTTCAGGTAATTAAATTTTCTCCGGACGGTTCACTTTTGTCGATTGGATCCAGGGATAATCACATTTACATTTATCAAGTGAATGAAGATGCAACAAAATATAGTCGAGTGGGGCGTTGCATGGTAAGTTCAAGTATTAAATTAGAGTTTCATCAATTCATGTGAATAATAAACTAATTTGGGCTTATTTTTATAAAGGCGAAAGTGGATATAATTAATTTTTTTTCGCTTTCCAGCCAAAGCGGATTCGAAGACGCGGAGTAAGATTTGTCATTGATTCATTTTTAAAAAAGACACTTTAAAACTTCGATAAATTTCAAATACTAAATTGTGTGATGAATTTATAAACAATAATGATTGATATCCAAAATTTGTGTTAATAATTATTAATATCAATATATGGTTATTCATATTCATACCTAATTATTAAAAAATAATATAATTATTGACGGTAACAATTATTAATTTATTTATTGACCGAGTGATAAATTCATATATAGTAATCATTATTGATAGTAATCGTTGTTTTTAAATCAAAAAAAGTTATTCCTAAATCAAGAAAAGTTACTCCTAAATCGAAAAAGTTATTCCAAAATAAAGAAAGATATTACTAATTAAAAAGCAGTTTTCAAATTGAAAGAAATATTTAAAATAATCAATTTGAAAACATTAGAGTGTCCTTTTATGAAACCGTTTAATTTTATAGAAAGTAGAGATTTATTATTTTATTTTAAAAAGACAAGCCTTCACTTATCACAAGCACGCTTTTTGTTTATTTTATATTCTACATTCCCCGCATCATTATATTATTTGCAGCAAATCGCATGATCGAGAGAAAAACAGGAATGGTTTAAAAATCGAATGATTACAGTACTCTCGATAATTGTCCGTTTTAAAACGTTTCCTAGAGTTTAAATAAAATTATTATTTAATGAATATAAAAACCAATTGATCTTTGATAACTGTTGAATTTACCAGCAACAAGATCATCTTGCGTACTTAAACGATAATCGAGATTTTACTGTTTAGAAATTACAATGTAGAAACATCGTATTACAATTACAAAATATTTTTTTAAAAAAAGATCTAAATCGTTTTTATGAACTGTAGTAATAAATAATTATCTAATGTTTTCAGGGACATTCCAGTTTTATAACTCATTTAGACTGGTCCGTGGATGGAAATTATCTTCGAAGTAACAGCGGCGATTATGAATTACTTTACTGTAAGTAGAAAAGTTTTTTTATAACTAAAATTTTGGTGATGAATATTTTTTCTAAAAGAAATAAAGTTGGAAATTGAATAAAATAAAAAATAAAATGAAAAGAAATGTAATTACAAAATATTACATTTGAATTACTTTTAAAAAACTAAACTATGTTTTTTTATACAAAACGTCATTTTAAAAAATCGTAAAATTGAATGAAAAATAAATAAAAAGTAAATGAAATAAAAAGTATTTTAAGATAAGAAAGAAACTCTTCCGAGTTAGTTTTCTATTTTAAAAAAATGATAAGAAATCTTCTTTATTGATGGCGGATAATAAAAATTATTCTTTTATTTTTGAAACAATTTAGGGAATCCTGGAGTTTGTCGACAAATTCCTCAGTCATCAGTTTTAAGAGACGTTGATTGGACAACACAAAGTTGTGTTATTTCTTTTGAAACTATTGGAATTTGGCCAGATGGAGCAGATGGTACAGATGTTAATAATTGTTCTCGTAGCGGAGATGGTAAACTGCTTGCAACAGGAGATGATTTCGGTAAAGTCAAGCTCTTTTCTTACCCTGCGTGCCAACCGAAGGTAAGAGTCTGAAAATAATTTTTCCATAGTTAGTAAATCGCCAATAAATTAGTTTGAATTGTGGAACTTGAAATCAACTGAAGTTACGCAATTGAAATCAACAAAATTTTTGAAACCTGAATTAATTAAAATCTATAAATTTCAATTAATTACGTCTGAAAAAATGTTCTTTGAATTCTAAATTGAAATTACTCAAAGCAACCATTATGAATTTCTTCTATCTATCAAGAATTACTTAATTAATTAATTAATTCATTATTTAAATTATTATATTGACTAATACAACATTATTTATTTATTTTATAATTAATAAATCAAAGACTCTAACAAAAATATACTAATTCAAAAGTACAATCAATGCCTACTAATTCGAAATTAAAATCAATTCAAAATGGAAATCAAAGTCAACTGATTAAAAACCACTAATTTAATAACATTCAAATCAAAATTTATTAATGCAAAGTTAATCATTGATTCAAATTGGACAACATCATAATAAAAATCTAACTGTATAATTCAAAATATACAATGTGATTCAGAAGCAACTACGTAATTCAAAATTTATTATTTAATTCAAAATCTACAGAAACGAATCACTGAATCAAATTAATTTCGAGTTAAAAATCAAATTAATTTCGAGTTAAGAATCTAATTCTAGGCATTAAAAATAAACTTTAAAATCTGTTTTAAATACAAAGTCAAAAGTTATAATTAAATTAAAATCAAAATCTACTAATTTTAGTTTTACTAATCAAGAAAATAATTATTAATTCAAAGTAGACAAATAATTGAATTAAATCAAAATCAGAATCTATTAATTAGGATTGATTTACAACATCCATATAACTGAAAAATTAAGGTCAAAATTGACTAATTTGAAGTTGGTCACTTATTCAAGTTATAATCAAACTTATACTCAAAATCGACTTATTCTAAATCTGAAGGAAATAAATTACTAATTGAAATTAGTTAATGTAAAAATACAAATTAATCAATTCAAAATAAGAATCGATTAATTAAAAAGCAAAATCTAATTCAAAACTAGAATCTACTAATTCAAAACCAGAATTTATTAATTCAAATCCAGAATCTACTAATTCGAATCCAGAATCTACTGATTCAAATCCAGAATTTATTAATTCAAATCCAGAATCTACTGATTCAAATCCAGAATTTATTAATTCAAATCCACAATCTACTGATTCAAATCCAGAATTTAATAATCCAAATCCAAAATCTATTAATTCAAAACCAGAATCTTCTAATTCAAAGTCAAGGTCAAAACCCACTACTTTAAAATGTACCAAGTAAAAAACCAATAACTAATTGAAATCAACAAAAACCCTACAGTTTTATATAAAAAAAATTGTTGCAAATTTTGCCTAATCCAGATTCAGAGAACGAGCCTATTGGACATGAGCCTGAATTTATTAAAAAAAACTGTTAAAATCCCTTGCTACATAATTCATGAACTAAAAAGGCTGATTCTGAAAATGAAATCTTGAAAGGTCACTTGCGTAATTTTTGACTTTTTTCTAGTCTCTTCACCATTCTTATGGAGGTCATTCGAGTCACGTGACGAATGTGACCTTCCTTCAGGATGACACCAGATTGGTAACCATAGGAGGAGGTGATACCAGCGTTTTACAGTGGGTCGTAAATTAGATCCTGCATAACGGAAGTGACATCACCGGAACCTTGCGATAACAGCTTTTTCTCCAACTAATCGATAGATGAAAAATGGAGAAAGCGAGACGCGAAATCACTTTCTTCAACACCCACAGGACGACTTTCGGTTTTGAGCAGTGCTTCTCAACCAACTTGTCTATTAAACTCGAATTGACTCTTAGAGTTCGATTGTAAATAAAGTATCTTCTTTTTTCCATTTCTCGACATTTTTGATGTTTGACTTGATCATATCAACGAAAACATGGTCGAAGATTAATGAAAAAAACTGATAGGATGATAATATAAATATTAAAACTATTACCTCTCTTTAAACGAAAATATTTTTAGACAAGTTTTTATGCACAAGAAAAGCAGGATGGAAAAAAATTCTGGTCAGATTAATTTGTCGATATTTTTCAAACTGGCAGGTAAATCTACTTTAATAACTTACTAAGAAATAATGAGTCAAATTGAAATCAAACTTTGATTTAAAAAAATTGATTTAAGTAAGTGATTTGGATGTGCTGTTTCCAAATCATTTGAGATGAATATTCCAATGAAAGTGTGAGATGTTCTATAATGAAAGTGTTAAAAGGGCTTCGAATGATGTCGAGGACAAGAGACTTTAATCGTTTATATTTATTAGAATCAAGTATTATAAACTTTGTAATTATTTATTATTACATGATAAAAGTATTAAGTGAATTATTGATTTTAAGGGTTCTTTTTAATGTATATTATATAGCGATATTACATTATTTATTCGCACTGTCTGGATCATATCAAGATTCTAGATATTTTTGATGTTGATGCATGTAAGTTAAAATATTTCACTTTGGAAAAATGTTTGCCTGCCGTATTTATTAAAAGATAAATAATTTTTTAAACGTATTAATTTTACTACACTTTTATTACAACACAACACATTTTAATAAACAATGTATATTCAAATGAAATATTTATTTCGACAAACAAAAATTTTAATCACTTTGAAAATAAAAATTCCCAACTTGGAAATTAGGGAAATATATCTTTGAACAAATATTTGTTTCATCAGGTAAACATTTTTTTGTCGTGATAATGCGTAATGTTTTAATTAAAAGCGCACAAAATCTGTTCATGTTGCCATGCCAAATATTATTATTTGATAATAAATCGTTTGCATAATATTATTATTAATAATAATTATTATTAACTGTAACGAGCTGTCGAATTGTTAATATTTTGTAAAAATCAAAATTTCCTAGACTAGTGATCAAAATAGTCTCTATACATTTTTAAAATGCGTGAAATTTTATAGATTTAAGTGTTTATAGACGCACAAGGATTGTACTTTTAAGGAATTATGTTATAAATTATTTATAATATGTACTTATGTTTTACAATTTGTAATGGACGGTATAAATAATCTTTGAAATTTTATACAGTCTCTTGTCTTCGCAAAATAATCAACTCTATGCGACAATTGCCGTCCAAAAATTATAAATAATTCAAACCAATTTGATGATTAAAAAAATTGAGAAAAATTTTTTCACACAAAAACCAATCCGAGGCCTTTAAAGAACTTTGATCGCAAGAGAGAACAATTGTCAAGAATTTTAACACATTCCGTATGTAAATATGAAAAGGCGTGTGTGAGAGAGAAATGGCAAAAACAGTGAAAATAAAAATTACAAAATTTTCGATGAAAAACGAATTAAAAAACTCTCGATTAAAGGTAAATTAAGAACCTTCCATTTAAAAGTAAAGTTAATTTTTGTTTTAAATTAAACCTAGAAATATTATTAAAAATATAAGTTGAAAGCGTCTTATTTAAAAGAAAAAACTTTTTACGTAAAAAACTGTTAATAAAAAATACATTTAAAATCTTTACGTAAATTGAAAGAATTTTACTTAAAAGTAAATTCAGAAATCTTTTAATTAAAAGTAGATTAAAGTCGTATACGAATTGAATTTTTAATAGATTGAAAATTTAGGTAAATTGAAAAATACTTTTCTTAGGTAAAAAAATGTAATTCTATAGTTGTAGTGTTTGATATAGAAAGTAGGAAACTTAATTTTTCCTCCTTTTTTGTAAAGTTGAAAGGATTAAAAGGAGAGAAACACGAGACAAATAATTGAGGCCTTTTTCTCAGAAAAAATGTAAGCGAAGAAAATTGCTCTGTTCTTTTTTTTTCTTTTTGGAATGAACCAAAGTCATACTTTAATAATGAGCGCGAGGATCTTTCTATATTTTCTTCTCTCCGTGATCGTGTAAGATATCTAACTAACGATATATATTTTATTTATGTCTGTCAATTGTATACATATTGTAGCACGATAATAAATATTAATTTTCCTGACACCAGTTGTTATAATTTTTAACATATTTTATGAAAGTTTTATCTTTCATTTTTAATTAAAAGATAAATCTTTCGAGTATATAATTTTCAAAATAGAAATAGAAAAATGTTTTTTGTACTTGAATTTATAATCATTCGAAAAAATTGTCGTTTATTAAAATTGTCATTTAACAGAATTTTCATTTAATAGAATTGAAATTTAACATAATTGCCATTTTACAGAATTATCACAGACCAGAATTTTCATTCAGAAAAATTGTCTTACAATTATCAAATGTTAAAAATATCATATTTTTTAATTTTCGTTCATAAGAATTAGCATTTGCTCTAATTTCATTTGGGCTAAAATTTTAATTCACAGAATTTTTATTTAACCGATCTTTGATTTGAAAAGTATTCTCATTTTGCAGAATTTTGCGAAAATTTTCTTTGTAATATTCGTGTAACAATGTTTTTTTATATTCTCATTTACTTGTATGAATCGAAATTTCATGTATCTGAATTCCTAAATAAACTTAATTTTGAAGAAATTTTGTCAAATGAAATTTTGACCCAATGAAAATTATACTGCCTGACAATTGGGCTAAATAACAATTCTAGAAAGTCATAACTTTGCGAATTAAAAATTGTATAATTAAAATTGTATTTCTTAAAAAAGTTCAGTTACAAAAAATTTTGTCGAAGGAAAGTTCGGTCCTTCAATCTATGTAATAACAATTCGTCTGAAAAAAAATTCTGCCAATGATTTTGTAAAATGGTGATTCTAAAAAAGATTTTAATAAAAAGTAATACTTTCTCATTATTGAAGAGAAGGTAAAATACAAAATTTGGAAGTTCTTTAGAAAAATTAATGCCTTTCTTGTTAATATTGTTGATATTGTTACTTTTATCAGTTTTTAATGTTTGCCATTATTAAAAGCATTATTATATAATCAAATAGATACTTTTCATAGCATTTGAATGTTGTTTTTCGTGCAAATATTGACATGAAAAAGTTTTGTAAATTCTTACAAGTTTATTTTTTAATAGTAAATAGTAAATCGGTCAAGATCGCGAAGATAATGAGAAGCCTGAGAAATGAGTTTTGAAATAATAATTGTCGTCATGGTTGTGTAGGAATGTAGGCGTAACTCTCGTAGATTTTTCTTGGTCCATTGCTTCTTGCAAAAATTTTTGTTTTAACGATCTCTTCTTTTTATCAGCAATTTCCGATTTTCATGTAGAAGTTCCTCCCATATTTTTAACATACCTTTTTTGAAAATATACGTTTCTTAATAAAAAAAACTTTGGAATTGGTCTTCACACTCACTTTCGTATTTTTGTACTTTTCTTTCTTTTTTTTTTTTCTTTTGTACGTGTGACTAAAAACCTTAAACTAATTTATGTATTAAATTTAATAAAAGAATTAAATATGTTAATGATTACTTCTATTTATATCTTTATATTAAATATCTATTTCAAAACACTTAAATGTCTATTTTAGAATGTTTCAATATATTAGAATGAAATAAAATATCTATTTTAAAATAATATAAAATATCTATTTTGAACAATATAAAATATCTATTCACTGAAGAGTAAATGGTTAATTATTAAAAACTGAGGTTATTAATCTGTGTTGATAAATTATTTCGACATATACGTAAATGATAAGAGTTTTTCTTCTAATGGAGACATTTTCTAATTTTATCTATTTACGTTGTGATACGACTGACTGATTAAACTTCTTTTGTAAAAGTAATTCATCAAAATAATACCATTTACGTAATCTTGTCAGATTTAACTGTCAATTTTTTTAAACACTTTCAAACCAAATGAAAATCGATTTAAAATGAAGTAACAAAGTAGCATAATAAATTCAAATTAATCTGTCGATTGAGGAACAGTTTTATTGAGTTAGATAAAAAAATTTAATGAATATTACACAGTCGCTCATTTGAAAGAAAGAAGATTAATATTTCGACGATTTAGAAATATTTTTCTTTAATTAAAATAATATTCAATTAAATTATTTTTAAATTCACTAATTCTGCAATTTTTATACAAAATTCTGCATTAATTATACTACTTTTACATAAAATTACTGAAATACTTTTGGATGAAAGTTATAAATTATAAACTGTTTCTTCATTGATTATTTTCTAAATTATAATCATCCCTTTTTTCTTCATTGATTATTTTTTAAATTATAATAATTCTTTTTTTAAATACGAAATAAAATGTTTTAATTATATAGGTCCTTTCTTATTGACTCTCTCCACTTTTTTGACACTCATTTGGGCACCCCTCTGATTTAAAGAAAAAATCTTTTTAACGTTACTGTACTTCGATAACAAAAAAGATTGATTATCTGAATGTAATGAATGAACCCAGTTGGGTTCCTGTTTCATTCTTATAAAATAAATTGCAAGTTCATAAGCTTATATGTTGTTACACACTGAAAAAAATAAATAGCTGATTCAGACAACGTATGGCAGTTCCACCAATACATGTACCTGATCTTGTCATAATTGTGACTAGGTTAGGTATACGCATTGGTGGAACTGCCATACGTTGTCTGAATCAGCTATTTATTTTTTTCAGTGCATACTGACTTAACCCACTTCCTTGGTACCCATTCGGGTACCCCTTTGATATAAAAAAAAAGTGTTTATTTATATTACTATACTTTAAAACTAGCAAAAAATTAAAAATCTGAATGAGACCAATAAACACAATTGGGTTGTTTTTATTTTTATAAAATAAATTTGAACTTAATAAAGTTATTCTTAAGTACACTTTTATTTTTCTCACACTTTTGACCCCTTTTATTAAAGAAGAAAAAGGTTATATCTTTGTTTTACTATACTTTAATTACTCAAAGAACTAAAACACTATTATTGTATTACACTGAAAAAAATGTATGGTTAACTTAACCAGAAAGGAATGTTAAATATGCCCTTACTATTTTTTCTGGTTAAATTAACTAGAATATTAGTTAAGTCAACCAGAAAAAATAGTAAGAGCATATTTAACATTCCTTTCTGATGGTTAAGTTAACCAGACATTTTTTTCAGTGTATTATTCTATGTAAATAATTTAAATAATGAAATGTACCATGAACCCAATTGGGTCGTTTTTTGAAGCGTATGAAATAAATTTCACCTTAATTACATACGTGGAGATTTAACCTTTTAGCAAATAAATGTATTCAATGCGTGATATTTTATTCCAAACGAATGCCAATTTATTAGTTAAATATTTGAATAGTTGCATCAACTAATAAAATAATCAGCTTAAGTAATAAATTACAAGAGACTTGTATTAGAAGCTAACCAGTTTTATAAATTTTAAAAATGTTTGTTAATAAGTGAACACTGAAAGTTGCCTTTGAAATAATGAATGACTTAAACCACAGAAAATGTGCAGAAAAAGTTACCAACTAATTCCTGAATGAAGTAATGAGAAAGTTATGCGTAAATTCACAGTTTTAAATACAAAATTAAACGAAGACTCAACATTAATTAGAACAAGTCGCCTCCAGGAGGTTTTTTCTACTTTTTTTAAAAAAAAGCAATTTTAACGAGTTTTAAACTTTGTCTAATCAAGAATATCGATAGAAATTAGAAAGATAATTACTTAAAATTTAATTTTAATGTTTGCTAAATGCTACATTCTCAAGATATTATATACACATGAATAGTATGAGTAGAGAATACTTTTACTTTTAAAAGAAAAACACTTGAAAGTTGAAATAGAAAGTGGAATCACTTTCTTGCAGTTTTACTGCTTTTTGATTTGTTTAACCAATCGATATTCTCAATGATTTGACCAGCGGTTTAGTTATGGCTTACATTATAGTTATGGCTTAGCAATAGTCGAATTAGAATAATTCTGAATTACTAATTATTCTACTCTAGCTTATGCAATAGTTCTACAACTTTACAACTTGTAAATTCTTAATGAATCGTGTAATAAAATTATTACATGAAATCTTGTTACGTAAGCCAAGCAATCCCATGGAGTCTAATAATTTGACTCTTCCAGATGAAAACACACTCTTCATTTTCTAAAAAGTGAAAGTGCAAGATTTTGAAATTGACAACATCAAGAAAGTTCTTCAGTTTCAAAACTTTCATACTCGAAAGTGTTTAACGCTAGACGCCTTCGTTTATACCAATTCATTGTTAATAACTAACGAACAATAAAAAACAAATAAAATAATAACACAAAAAGAAACAAAAATTTATTAAAAATGTTCAACTTTCCGACAATTATTCAATTTTTTTTGTTAAAGTTGTACAAAAGTTATAACTGTTAATAGACTTTTTGTAGTCTGGTGAATACACCTTTTTTAAAGTTTAAAGAAAAATTGCAAATTACTATACATATAGAAAAAAAATACCAGAGAATTTTGTTTTTCAAACTCGAAATATGTTCCAAAAAAAGCAACGAAAGTTTTCCTTTTAAAAAATAGAGCACAAAATCTGATTATCAAAATAATACCAATCCAATTTGCATTTTTTTAAACGAGCAGCCACAAAGCGAAAATAATACCGAAGAAACACGATGTTGATAAAATAAAATAATGTGATAAAAAGAAGCGAAGACTCCACCTCAAAAATGCACTTTACTGAGTAAATGGATTTTTTTGCCAAGTTGGAAACGAGATTGAATTCTGAGCATGTCGAAAAGCATAATCTAACTTGGTTTTGCGGTTATTTCCTCATGGAAGAGGGAAATCAGGATTGGTAGTTCTCGGTCAGCAAATCGATCGATCTGAGAGGAGAGCAATCACTCGATTTGTCTATGGAATCGTCATTGATCGATCCGTCAATATCGGTGCATGCGGAGCGATTCATTCATGGAATCTTGCGACACGCTCGATTACATAAAGGATTCTTTAAGTTCGTCGCCGTGTTGGTAACTGGCACACAAGTAGGACACCACTTTCCCTTAAGTTGCTTGCTTGAATATACAACATACTATACAACTATTATATAGTTACTTGTTCCATGCATGGATCATGTACCTACACAATTTACATGTGCGTACCAATTTATATATGCAAACACATTGATCTTCTTACAAGAGTCGATCCGATCATGAGCTTTCTACATGAATATATGTATAGATTCTTATTTTAATGCACATGTTGTGCTCACAAACGTCTGTTCTGCTTTTATGTATTATTTTACAACTAATTCTTTATCGAGAATAAAATCGTCCAAGGAGAGGTGTTTAAAAAGGACTTAGAAGCAACAAATTTTGTACAAAAATTGCCTGGAAATTTTTTATTATAATAGCTATATTATTATTTGATATATTATTTGTTTGTATTTATATTTACAAACAAACATAAAAAAACATTACGAGCAATGTTGCCTGAATATTACATTGCAACATTGCTGCAATATTATTCTGCAATGTTACTGTATGGCGGACATTTTAATGTTGCTGTAATATTGCCTTAATGTCGCATCGCAATATTGCAAGTATTCATTGCAATATTGAGGCAATATTTAGGCAATATATTGTGCTATTTATATATGTGTGCTTCCGCATGAAAAGGGCCCACTTTGTCGGTTTTATTTTAGGAGATATTCGCAATTTTCTAAAAAAATTCAAATTTTCGATTTTTTTTTCATTGCTGAAAAACAAAATATAAAATGTGCTCTTTCGAATCATGTATTTATTATAACTTTGTCGTGATTAAAAACACGTTAAAATCTTATTTTTATTTTTTAATTAACATGGGAACTAATAGAAAACTAGAACTTTAAACTCGTTTTTCTCGAAATTAGGTTTTT
>WNHD01002221.1:2236-17904 GCA_011057455.1 Ganaspis sp. Gsp50
TTATATTGATTTTCAGTTCATTTCTGGTTTTAACACGAATGCAAGTACTTTTCTAAAACTATTTGCATCAAATCGAACACTTATTTTTTTCTGTGTGGATTAAAGTTACATGCAATGAAACGATTCCTGTTTAATGAAAAGAGATTTAAAGAAATGACAATAGTCATTATTATTAGTATTATATTAGTAATACCTTTTATTATTAAAAAAAAGTAATACCTTTTATTATTAAAAAAAAAAGTAATACCTTTTATTATTAAAAAAAAGGCATTACCTTTTATTATTAGTAATTTTCATTTGAATGAAAAGATCTCATTACAAGCGTAGCATTTTATTAAATTGTCGATTAATTACCAAGCCTCTGATGAAGAAATTTGTATTCAAATTCTAGTTGAATTTTCGTGATATCATGAGATAATCTTGTTACGAAAATCATGTTAATATAGAATGGCATTTAATAATGCGCAAAGTTGCATAGAAACTTATCAGGACATGATTTTTGACCAATTTCTACTTTCTTATAAAAAAAAAAATTCCACAGTAGTTTGAAAAATATTCTAAACTATTGTAGATATTTTTTAGAATATTTTCTAGAAGGCAACTTACTGTCTTCAATTTTTATAGCTTTTCTTTCGTTTGAACATAAATTTAATATTAATGATAAACACAAACATAAATGCAGAATAATTATCTCGAGAAAAAGAATAAAATTAAGTAAAAACGTTATTTTGCGTTCATTTTGGGGACAAAAGAGCTCTGCATGATTTGAAACACAATTTTTAAAATTGTTGATAAAATATTTTTTGAAATTGTAGATGAAACGTAATTTTTGTAATTAAGGATAATATTTAATGAGGATACAAAAAGAAGATAAAGGGGTAAAAGAAGTAAAAGAAGTAAAAGAAGTAAAAGAAGTAAAAGAAGTAAAAGAAGTAAAAGAAGTAAAAAAAAGTAGAAGATGTAAAAGATGTAAAAGAAAATGTTTTAAATTCTAAAAGATATAATTTTTGAATTACTATATCCAATTCTGAATTTAAATGTTTAAAGTACATCTTTGTTAATCAGAAATACAAAATTTACAGTATTTGCATTTTTGTTATAAAAACTGTTATTGGGGATGAGAAGGAAGGAATATTATAAAGCAAATGACGCAAATTGCAATTGACTTTCTGATAATTACAAGTTGATAGAACCAAGGCGAAATCTCTGCTTTTAAAGTTTCTTAATGTTCTCAAGTAGAGATTGAATTTGTTCTAAGTGATTCAATTGAAGCAGTAACAATTTCATCTAACTTCAATTCATCTTGTCGTGCTTAATATTATTTACCGAAATGGAAACTTTCGCAGAATACCTTGTGCATCTTGTTGAATAACTTTTCCTACAATAGTATTCACAAAATTGTCACTTAATTAACAACATTCAAATCCAACAGTATTACAAACTATGTTTTGTCTTGCTACTATAATATCACTCTTTCATTGTTTGTTTCTTTACTATTAAATAATGACTACTAATTTACTCTAGCATCAATGAAATAAAACTACTAAAAAACTGATGTTTAAAGTTTAAATAACTATAGCAAAACTATTTTCAGTTGCTAACGTTTTCTCGGATTTTTTTCATATGTCACTTCTATTATTATTGAAATTTAAAAGTACTAATTAAAGTTTTTGTAAATCAATAGTCGGAGATTACAAAATGGATTAAGCTTAAAATGGCCATAAAATATCGAGAAAATGACGTGATTGCTAAATTGTAAATTTTACGAGTCATTTAGCCTGTGAAGCGTATTGCAACACACAATAGGACATTTATTGCAACACTTGTGATAAATTAGAGTTTGGATCACCAAACTGAACTGACCAATTGAACACCTAAAGCTTAGTTTGAGGCTTTTCTAGCTTGATGGAGTTTGCAACTTTCCCAACAAACTTTGATCCCTTCTCTCTGAGCGTCTACTTCGATGGCCTCTTAAATTGATTTCATATATAGAAAATTCTACTAATGAATCAATTTAACTAAAACCGTAGATATCCTTTCTCTTGTATTCTTTATTATAAAACGTTTTCTCAGATTCTTCGATTCGAAATTCGACTTTTTTACTTAATTTTCTTAAGTAACAATAATAATAAAAAAATATAAATGACGTTAATGATATTTTTAAAAAGAAAAACTAAAAATCGAACATATAATTAGTTCTCCAAAATTATATAAATGCTAATAATTATTATTTATTTCTATGCCATTTAATTTCTATATTTACGCTAAAAATAAATTTTGCAATAAACTATGTAAATTACCATTTTCTTCAATATTCTTATATCAATCCTCACGTCTACGTGAAAATGGGACGAATCACAGCACCAATCCTTTTCCGTTTCATTGGCGAAGAAAATCCAATCATATTTTCGATGATATTAATTTTCGTCAAAAATCTGGAACAAACGAATGATAATGGAGATTTATTATAACTGAAAGCCATTTTCGAATTTTATTTTACAATAATAAACGGGCTTATTGAATTGAAAATAAATAATAATTGTTCCATATCAAACTATAATAAGTTGAACAACAATCTCTGAATTTATTTCGAACATTAAAATGGGTTTGTCAATTTTTTTGCGTACGAAAATACTTTTATTGCATTTATTTAATTTTTCATCATTTTTTAAGAAAAGAAAACAAGAAACAAAAAATTCATTATGTTATTTAAAATAATATGAATTAGTATTTTTTGTGCCCAATTTATTTATCCATTATTTATTAGCTTCCTCATAGAGAAGACTTTATTATTTTCATTTTCTAATATATAAATTTTTAATTTTGATTGTACGTTGTAATATTTCGAAAGACCGTTTCAGTGGTCTTCAATTGAAACAATTAATTTGTGTTTGAATAATTAAATCGTTGGCAATCAAAAGAGCTAAATGATACTGATATCAATTACGACTAACGTTTGTATAAATTTTGAATAAAATTCATCATGAGTTATTAGTTTAATTATAATTATTGTCAAATCGTGTTATTAAAATCAAATTAATAGGGAACGTAGTATTGAGGCAATAACATTTCTCATAACTTCGTAATTTTGATTGTAATCTTTCTATCCGAAATACCAGTGTGTTGTTAATAATGTAAATATCACTGTATATGTATATTCAATTATTATTTACATACTGTATCATTATATGATTAGTACTGTAAGTTTACCATTATTGCTTCCTTAAGCAATTATTTATTATTAAATTATTTGAGAATTATTTCTCAAATAATTAAAAACTTAAGATTTGAGAAATTATTGTTGTATAAAAAAATGGTTTTTTCCTATTATTACTATTTTCTTTTATAATTAGCGGATAGTTGTCATCATTATGTTTTTTCTTTATTAAAAAATAAATAAGATGAGCTATATTTATTTTGTGTTTCATGGAAAAATGATAAAATTATTGCCTGCTTATATCTAAAAGAGACATTTGACTTTTTTGAGGGCACGATGAATAGGGAACGGTTAAAGAAATTTTGATAAAATGTATAGGAGTTATTTTTAGTTTAAAGATCTTAAAATTAACGGAGAGATTTTCCAAAATATTGAAAACTTTAAATTTTAGAAATTTTTTTTGATAAAACGTGATTTTTACTTATCATCATATTGTTTGAACATTAGCAGATAATCGTCCTAAATTATAATGAGGAAGCAAAATGTTAATGAAATGAATACAATTTACTTATAGTCAATTTGTGAAAGAATTCGCAACTAGTTTATCATTGTAATTTTTGCAACGTAAGTTTATTATTGTAATTTTATCAATGTAAGTTTGTCATTGTAAATTTATCATTGTAATTTTATCATTGTAATTTTATCATTGTAATTGTATCATTATAATTTTATCATTGTAATTTTATCATTGTAAGTTTTAGCATTGTAATTCTGCCATAGTGGTAAACAAACTGTAAAAATTAACAGCAAATGTAAATATTTGATATGGACAGTGAGTAAAAAAAGTATTTGTAATTGTTAGTAGGTCGCTTAATGACGCCAAAATGGAGATGCATAATTCATTTATGTAAAATCCTGTGGCAAATTCGAATCCATGTTTAGTGCAAAGGCACTTAATAGGCTAGTAATTAGCACTTTGAGAGTGTATAGTAACAACGACACTCAAGCTGATTAATCACACTTCAATAAAACACTCAAAACCACAGCAAACGCCTACCACTAATAAACAAGCAATTTTTTACACCTAAAGAGCTTCCCTTTACATCCTAATTACTTCCATAACTATACAATTTGTACTCAGCTGCAATTTCAATCCGGCTTTACAGTAGTTAATCTTGATGCCTTATATCGAACTATAGCTTGATTAATTAATTTATAGAGATGTTGCAAATGTAATCCTAATTCAGCTTATAATCTGAAAAAAATGTTTTTACCTTTTCTTTGTAAAATATTTCTCTTTAGAACTTTCAATTTTATTATTTTTCTACATTCTTTTTATTTTTCTACATTTTTTTTATTTTTCTACATTTTTTTTATATTTCTAAATTTCTTTCTTTATTTAATACATACATTAAGAACTTTATATTCGTATATTATTAACTGTAATATGAATAAGTGTATATTATAACATTATTTAACTACTCTTATTTGTATTTTTTCCTTGGCTATTTCATTCTTTTGTTTGTTATTCTCTTTTGTTTTATAAATTTTATCTTTTTCTACCTTCTGCTCACAACGTTCTTTCGTATGTTTTCTGCGTCTTATGACCGTGCTTAGCAAAATAAATCTGAAATCCGTACACGTGTGTTTACAGAGGTATGAAACAAAAAAAGTTTCGTATTTTTTGTCTCTATGTACAATTTATCCTTGTCTATTAGTCCAAAACGAATAGCACTACTTGTTTTTCGTGACATAAGTTTTCGCAATTTTGGTAATTTACGAGTTAAAGTTTTCTCCTCAAACTGCCACGGAAGTTAGAGAAATTCTACGATAAGTAAGACAAAAGTCAAGCATTTATGGTATACTATATGTGCAGAAAAAAGTAGGTAAACGATAAAAAGGGAAATAAAAAAAATCAAGAAAATTGCGAAAATGTCACAGAACTTCGCGCATTATTACGTCCGTTAAAAATTCGTTAATGGTGTAATTTTAACGACTGCCATTCTTCCTTTTTTTAATTACAATTCACTGTGCGTTCTTTCAGCACATTCCTAATGTTATTTTCGTTTTTACGTTTCTTTATTGAATTCATTTTATTACTATTTAAACTACTGGCAAAAAATTAAAGTTCACTAAAATTGGAATTTTTTACTTATTTATGAACAATGATGATTTGTGAAACACGGTGACTTACAAATTTGATGTTATAGATGACAGGTTGTTTTTTTATTATTAAAAGATGCATTGATTATTAATTTTAAAATGATTATTTATACAAACATCATTTGATTATTAATTAATTATTAATTTTAAAATGATATTTGTATAAATAAGCATTTTAAAATTAATAATCAATGGATTTTTTAATAATAAAAAAACAACCTGACATCTATAACTACTATTAATTGGAATTAAACAAACAACCAGACGTCTATAATTTATAAATTTGTTATTGTTATGCAGTAAGGAAGATTTAAAATCCGACAGTAGAGAAAGAAAATATAGTCAGACCCACGAAGTAAGAAATATCTTAAACGAGTCAGTAGAAAAAGCTAACAAAGTCAGACACATGCATTAAGAAAGATTTAAAACGAAGCAGTAGAAAAAACAAACATAGTCAGACCGACGAAGTAAAAAAAAATTGTCAGATCAAATAAAGGATTAGCATGCTGCTTGTACTTTCTTTAAATTTTTTTTGCTTCGATGGTCTGGCATTGCTTTCTTTTTCTACTGACTTGTTTTAAATATATCTTATTGCATCAGTCTGACTATGTATGTTTCTTCTACTAGTTTTAAATCATTCCTCCTGCATTTGTCTGACTATGCTAGCTTTTTCTACTGCCACGTTGTAAATCTTTCTCCCTGCATGTGTCTGACTATGCTAACTTTTTCTACTGACTCATTGTAAATCTTTCTCTCTGCATGTGTCTGACTATGCTAGGTTTTTCTACTGTCTTATTTTAAATCATTTTTGCTCCGTTGGTCTGATTATGATAGCTTTTTCTACTGTCTTATTTTAAATCATTTTTGCTCCGTTGGTCTGATTATGATAGCTTTTTCTACTGTCTTATTTTAAATCTTTTTTGCTCCGTTGGTCTGACTATGCTAGCTTTTTCTACTGTCTTATTTTAAATTTTTTTTACTCCGGTGGTCTGACTATACTAGCTTTCTCTACTGACTAGTTTGAAATCTTTTTTAATGCGTCTGACTATATTTGCTTTTTCTACTCTCTGACTTTTAATCTTTCTTATTGCGTTGGTCTGACTGCTTGATTTTTCTACTGTCTGGCTTGAAATCCTTGTTACTGTACATAGAGTAGAATAGATTAGTTTTATTTTATTAATTTTCGTTAACAAACATACACAAGAAACATATTCCCGAAAAATTACCTTTTGAATCAATCTTTAATAATTGGTATTTATTTCTATTATTCAATCAATAGTCTACAATCGGTTTGATGATACTGATGTAAGATTTAATGTTTATAAATTCTAACAAATGTGAAGGGACTTTTGTTTCGTGTCAGTGGTCGTAATTCATTTATACCGGATTGTTGAAATAGGGAAGATTGTTGTCATTGTCATTTGCAGAGAATTCCGGGAAAGAGGGCAACTTCACACAACAATCCAAAGCCATAAATTTCGAACCTTCGGTTTTCTTGGCAGATTTTATTAGGTCGAGTTTCACTTTCCGCTTTAGCACCTTGCCCTTGGTCGGAAACGAGATTTTTATTCCAGACCGTCATTCGCATATCATCCTTTTGCTTTTATTACTCTCCAGCAGGCAGTGTTATTTTAACTGCTGAAATCATATAATATATTGCTTGCTCGAGAAATCAAGAATCACATTTATTGCTGAGATTTATCTCTCCCTATCTACCCCTCCTTTATAAGAGATAAAAATGAAAACGACTTTATTACTCACATTTTTTCAAACTCGCTTTCAGGTGCAGTAGAACTTTCTTTAAGAAGCCGCAAAAATGGTAAACAAATGTACCAAAAACTGTTAAAAATGTTATTTACTTTTTGATTCGAATCGATCGAGCAAATTTTTTCTGTAGTATTATTTGCATACTATTTATTATTATTACTATTATTATTATTATTATTATTATTTGTGTACTATTTATTATTATTATTATTATTATTATTATTATCCACTACGCTCTTAAGTTTATTATTGTCTAAATCTAAGTACGTTATTCCGCTTGTTTTTTACTATTTTTAAAATAGATAAAAATTAACTCAACATTGAGTTAATTTGATTAAGCAAAACTTTCATTGAGAGATGATCACCTTTTTTGTCAAATCATAATTCATCTTTGAGAATCTGTCTTTTAAAATAAGATATCATATTTCTTCATAAGTGATAATAAATAAATTTGAGAAAGGAAAAAATTACTCAAAACTAATTTTTAAAGCACATTTAGATCCAGAAATTTTTTAGAAATAATTTTGTACAATTTCTATCTTGTTACGAATTGCCTGATGATTTTTCTATTTTCTATTTCTGAAATGTTGCTGTTTGCTACAGACTTTTAGTGTCTAGAGTCTTTTAAAGATTCTTTATTATATTCTGAATGAATTCAATTAATTTTCTCTTCAATGAGAACTAAAGATTGAGAAGAAATGGAGTCTTTGTTACAGAAAGGGAAACCCTTAAAGTTCGTCTACTCTGCGCTAGAATAGCTTTTATCTACTAATCCACGTGTTCTTATAGCATGTGACATTTGGTTCGAGACATAACAAAGTTCTCTATATAACGAAAACGTAGATTTCGAACGGCTTCGCCAATAAGGAACGATCCTCGTTAAATGAGAGCTGGTCATTCTATCTGGGCAATTTTTGATATTGGAAGCAAGAACTTGATCGCTTTGGTCGCCTTCGCAATTTCGCAAGATTATCAGCAAAGTCGAGTTTGATTAAAGATTTCTGGCAAGGATATAAACTGGACCACAGAAATATGAAATTCTTTCATGACATTATTTTTGCTCACGTATCACTGATCTGTGTTAAAATTTTATTCATTGCTTTATCATTCGATGCTTCAATTCTTAGTCATTTTGGATTCTTTGTTTTTATCTTTTAACCATTTTTTTCTTGTGAAATTTAAGGGTTTATAATAAAGTGTGCTTAGAGTTTCTAAACTTTAAGAAACTTGGAGAAAATTAAATAACTGGGAATAAGTGTTTTAAGCACAGATTAAGATTTTATGAAGTACATACACCTGCTAAATAGGAAGATCTTAATAGAATTCTCACACTTACTGCAGGTTGGAATAATTAAGCCTAATGAGTTCCGAATTAATCGATAATTAAACTCTGAGAAGTTTCTCATGTAAATAACTTCCTTTATTGAATTTCTCAATTCTGATTATACGTATTTTTAGTCAATTTCGAAAGTACTTTTATTTATTTACGTATAAGTACTTTTATTTGATTACGTACGTATTTTTATTTTATTACGTACATATTTTTATTTAATTACATACATATTTTTATTTGATTGTGTTCATATTTTTATTTCATAGTTATTCTACAATTTGTTTGTTACTTTTGAAAATTGTTGTTCTGAAATTAAATTTATTCGCAAATGATATACATGACGCAACAATAATTTGTGTACGTTTTATGTTAATGTCAGCTATAAAGTAATAACTTTTTACAACTTACATGGTTGCTTCCATGCATATGTAATGCTCATGTAAATTGGCACGATGCCAGTGTCACGTTTTGTGCTTGTGAAAAATGTGACTCTATTTCTTGGAAGAAACGAACCATTAATTCAGAGCGAATGATTAGCATAAGAATCGGAAGAATGACAAGTTGACGAATTAGTGGAGAATTTACAGCAATAATTTGCATATCCTTGGAGAGATTCCGTGCGTTATTAAATCTGACCTGTCCACAGAACGTATCTCAGACTCGAGAGAACTCAAAACGTACTCTGAAACGTGGTTTCTGCCCTGTATGCCAAGAGTGTCGTCTGTTTGTATAATCCAATAAGGACTGGCAGGAATTACTCTTGCTGGCTCTTTGCCGATTCACTGCAATATCACGTGGTGTAATGCAATTAAACAGAAACGGGAATTCTTAAGGAAACTTCAATCAAAAACCTTTAATTCACCGGAATAGAATTATATTTTCCCAATCATCGTATTGCAAGCGGAGGAAAACTGTTTATTTAATATTTTCTTTCAATCGAGTCATTTTTAATTTTTTCAGAAACAAAGGAAAGTAATCTTGATTTAAAAATGGCTAATTATTTTTTATTGAGAGACATCTCTTGACGTGACTAATTTATGTTTGAGAATGAGCCTTATAAATTATCAGATTTCCGCGAAAGTGATTTTTAATTTACTGCATCTCTTTTTAGAGAAAAAACGATCAATCATAACCTTAACATGAGAAACTCCACTGACGCATGTGTGAGCTAGGTGTCACTAGGTGTAAACGCAACAGATAGGAAGCCGACTTTAGAAAGAAAATGCTGCCCTCGCACGACTATCTTAGTTACTAAGTTAAAAGCGCGCCAAATTTTAAAACGACTTTAGTACAAATCTAGTAATATCTTACATTTGATTGTCATTACACTAAGAGTGAAACACAATTTCGTTTCTTTACTTTGTATCAAAATTTACAAATTTCAATTGTTTATTATTTAATTAATTTATTGTCCATTTTTCTTAACCAATACTTATACTAAAATTAGCAGTCTCAATCCTCTATTCAAATGTTCGCTGTAAATAAAAACTAAAAGAAACTAATAAATCCACTGCAATAAAACAAAGAACAAACGAAGCAAAATCTACAAAGAAATCAAGGAAGAAAGCATGAAAGGAAAAAGCCGAAAACGAAATGGAAATTAAAGTTACAAGATAAAAAAGTGTGTTGTTAAATTGGAACAGGAAACAGGATCCTTGTAATGGCACGAAATAAATACTTAGATGTGAGATACAGTAGGATACGAGATAAGAAAAAGGTAAAGTAGGTAAGATGAAACTTTAGAAATGCTGTAAATATACAGGAAACCTGTTTTTCACAAAAACAAGAACGAGAAAAAAACTGATGAATAATTAAGAATGATTTTGTTCACAACATTGAAAAATCTACATAGCTTTTTAAAAAAAAAATGATAACAGAATAAATAAATATTATAGAAAATAAAAAAGAAATAAAAAAGAAATGAAAATAAATGAGAACAGTTTTGGTTTCGAAATGTTATCAAGAACAGATAAGGGTGTAAAATATTCGGGTCGTGTTGCGGTGTATTAGTCTGCAGAACACGTGACTCAGATATTCCAGACTATTGGCCATTTGTGCGTGAAAATACTTTATTTTTTGCACATGGTAACGTACACCAAGAGCTGCCCTTTCGTAGAGTACTTTCAACTTTTATAAAGGGAGAGAAAATTCACTAAAATCGATTATGATACTTTGATCCCGAAATGAAAGAAAGCTCTTTCACGTGAAACTTTTTCAATTTTTCTTTTAGATAAACCTTGATTACTAAGTTTTTTCTAAAATATTCATTGTTTGGGAAAGAAAAGTCTAACTTTTCTTTACTTATTCACAAATGTTTTAAAAGACTTTTAAAGCCTATACACACTTTTTTCAGTTACTCTTTTTTATTACAAAAAATCTTTTTTTCAATTTTTTGCTTAAAAGTATTTGTCATTGTTTTTTTTTAATCTTGTTTACTTTTAATTAATTTCTTTTAATCATTTTCTTTTAATCATTTTCTTTTAATCATTTTCTTTTAATCATTTTATTTTAATCATTTTCTTTTATTATTAAATTATTATTATTTTAAATTATTATTTTGTTAATAATTAATTTCAAGGTCAATGTTAATATATTTTTAAATAAAAACTTTATATCTATTCTTTTTTTACAATTTTATTCAATATTATTATCCCTAATTAGATTTCTACTAGAAACAAATTCATCATGATTAAGGGGACAAAAAATTATGTTTTTTGAATCAAAAACGATACGATTACGTTGCTTTTGTGAGTGACTTTATGAACTTTAAACTGTGTTGGCATTACACGGGGAAAAGTTTTCCTCGAGATTTCCCATGGTGAATGTATTCCTCCCAAGAGTGATAGTTGAAGAGCTGAACACATGTACCTAAGTGAATTCAACATCCACTTCATGTGCTCGGAAAGCACACAGGGAAACTTTGAAACGCATAAATCAAAAGATTCTTTTACAAGTTTGACTTTCCATAGTAGCTCATCGTGCTGAATAAAGTTTTTAATTGCCAATGAAATTCCGGAGTTTAAAGTCACGTGTTACGTGATTACTATGTCGTTTCGCACGTACGACAAGAAACGAAATTTTTTCAACTGGCAGCTAAATAACTATAATTTACAATTTCTGAAGAAAATTACAGACATTTCACGCGAGAACTTTTTTAGATTCTGTAAAAAGAGAAATTTCATTTATTCAATAAAGATTCTATTCAAAACTTGGGAATTTTTTTACTTTATTATTGATAATCGATCCAGAAGCATGAATGTTAAAAATACTACTTGCGGGTTTTTATTTTTGAAGGCTATCGTTTTTTATTTTTATTGCTCAGAAGCATTTATAAATATTTTTATACGCTTTTTGCTTTTTCATAGGGAAAGCTTTTAATCTTGTTTGTTTTCTTGAAAATCAAATTTTTATTTGTATTATTTTTATGATTTATTTTTATTTGCAATTTAATTTTTATTTTTCATCTTCAGTAATTTGGAGTCTAGCTTTTTTTGTTTCGTTTTTTCGTTTAATTTTTTGCGTTTTGTTGTTTTCTTTTAATATTTTTCGTTTAGGCTTTTCTTGTTTCGTTTTTTGATTTTGATTCTTTTTTCGTTGTTTTTATGTCGTTGTTTTCATTTGCTTGTTTTTATTTCGTTGTTTTTATTTCGTTGTTTTTATTTCGTTGTTTTTATTTCGTTGCTTTTATTTCGTTGTTTTTTATTTTAGTTTCAATAATTCAGTTTCTAGTTTATTTTCCATTCTTTAGTTTTCAGTTTAATATTTTTTGTGTCAATAATGCTAGTAATTAAAAGTTTATATGTGTTCTAGAATTTTCTTTTTTAATTCTAGAATATGGTTTGTAGAGTTTTTATACAAAGTGAATGAAATTTGTGTATTTAAATCAATGTGATAAACTGGAAGGAATGCTATTATTTTCAATGGGGTAATATCAGCCTTTTATTAGTAATGGCGAGTATGCGGAAGCCTTGTTGAAAATTCTGCATGGACAACAGACCATATTCACATCTAAGAACGTACCATTCAGTTCAGCATTCCAGCCAAGATTAAAAATTAAAGCTCTCTCAGAAAATTAATTTCTATTCCTCCAGAGAAATATTCTGATTGGGAATTCCGTTACTCTAATTGTTTTAATTGAATAAAATATCTAGAAGTTTTCCTTTCTATAAGTGTAAAACGTAAAAATATAAAAATATTTTCATTTAAAAAAAAAGTTAAAAATAACTTTTTAATAAAAATTACATTTCCGTTTGACAACTATATTTATTTTTAACAAAAGCTAATATGTCAAAAAAAGAATTCGTTGGAATCTACTTTTCTTTTTTCTTTTCTCTTATTTTCTTTTCCTTCTCTTTTTCTTTATCTCTCTTTTTTTCTTTCTTTTGTTTTCTTTCTTTTGTTATCTTTCTTTTGTTTTCTTTATTTTGTTTTCTTTCTTTCTTTTCCTTCTTCTGTCTTCTTTCTTTCTTTTCCTTCTTCTGTCCATGTTTTCTTTATTTTCTATTTGAAAATGTCAAATATTTTTTGTTTTAATTCTTTTAATAATTTTTTCATTATTACATAATTCCCATCACCTAAGTAATGAAATTGAAATTTAAGACACTTTAAATTGAAATTGGAGACTTTGAAATTTAAATGTATAAAGCGGGGTATCATTACCTAATGTTGCTGCAAAAATGTTACTGTTTTGCATCGTAGAAAAATCGATTTTACATAACATTTGCCGTAAAGCTTAATATGGACAATTTTTTAAACGCCCAGTTGAATTTTATGTAAAATGGCTGTTTTTATGTTGTACCATATCGTTGAGTTCTTCCACTTGAAGAATCAATCCTATGTGAAAAAGCCAATAATATGTCGAGACATGGTAAGACTTTAAAAGAGCTTTAAAACTGCAGATTTTAGCACAAATAGTGTCAGGAAAATATTTTTTTTTCAATGTGCTTAGAATTTCGACAGTTAAAAGAATAAAAAAATTCCAAGGGAAATAGAGATCCTGATTGGAATCTCTTTTGAGAGTTGTACTTGAATAAACGAATATTTAAGATAAAGACCACTCTTGTGATTCAAGTGCAGATTGAGGAAAGGATATGCAAATAAGAGGAAGAAATATTCTGACTCTAAGATGGAACATCCTTCGTCTTGCTATCGCATTTTTGATATCACATATCAAGATGATCGTGGATTTCAAATGAAGCCAATGCCAATGATATTTTCCTTCCTTTTTCTGGCTTCTTACTTCGAGATATGTGAATAAATTCAAAATGCAAATTTTTAGTATAATGACGTCTTTAAAAGGAAATATTTGTAGAATAGAAATTCATTCAAATATCCGACATTATTTCACCTCTGTGTTTAAAATAGTTTCTTTAATATCCCTTAAAAATAAAACGATAACATGGTAAACATGAAAAAGATAACAAATCTAAGTAAGAATCTGTCTAAATAAACATCAATCTAAATAAAAATCCATCTAAATAAAAATCAGTCCAAATGAAAATCCGAATAAATAAAAATCCTGAAGTGAGTGGAAATCGTCTAAATTCGTCTAAATAAAAATCGATCCAAATAAAAGTGGAATCAAGAAGTAGATGAAAATGAACTACAGGACAATCAAGCACCTTGAATGCATCTTTTAATTTTTTATTTGCAGTTTTGTGTACTGCTAATAACGGTTAATTGGATCTTTTCTTTGTGGAATCTATAGCGTTATATACAGGATCGATTTTATGCAGTGCTAAAAGCTTGGAGGAAAAACAAGGAGATAAGTTCTGTGGGAATATACGAAGGTAGTTGAAAAAGAAAGATGATAAATTAGAGAATGAAGAGGCAAAATAGAAGGAAGAAAAATGTCGGTCGCCTACTGTAAAGATAACGTTCTATAAAAAGAAATATGGAAATACGAAATGAGATGTGCTAACAATGAGCTTTAATAAACCGGAAGTATTGGTTTTATAAAACAGTTGAATGAAGTACAATGAGAGCTCGAGATGAATTACAAAGAAAAATGTTTCTTATATTCCACAGTATCGTTTTCACAAACCTTTATTTTACGTCATACAATTGTTCTTGAATTTCATTCGCTAAAAATATCTTCCCTCTTTCGTTTTTTGTACTATATTTAAATTTTTTTTATTTCTTTTTGCATCCTTATACAGGAAGCATTGTAATCGTGACAATTTTCGATTTTTTAAAAATAGTCTAAATCAACTCGATTTCATCCAAAAAGCATAAATACGAAGTTTTAGGTCAATGTCCAGATGTAGGTGTATGTGTGTGTATGTGTGTGTATGTGTGTGTATGTGTGTGTATGTATGTGTATGTGTGTGTATGTATGTATGTATGTGTGTGTGTGGTGGTTTTTTGTGGACTCTCTATCTTAAAAATGCTTTGACCGATCTTACTGAAATTTGGTGGAGATATTACACTTATAAAAAACTAAAAATGGACAAAGGAATTTTTCGAAATACACAATCAAAAATTTTTGAGATCGTTTTTTCTTCAAAACATACGGTTATTTAGATAAAATTTTTTCCCTAATAAAAAATTAAATTCATCAATGAGAGAATCATATTCTTTGTATCAAGACGAATCGATTGACCTATGTAATGTCTATATTTGACAAAGGATTGATAGAGTAAATGATAATATTCAATGAGTATTCAAAAGTATTCTTTTCAACTGAAATTTATAAATAAATTATAATTTTTCAATTATTTATGGAATTTAAATTTTAAATGAATTTTATAATTAAATTAAAATAAATTATACTTTTTGAATTTTTAAAAAAATGTTAAAGGTTGATTTTTGTAAAAAAATTCATCTATAAGGAAGCAAAATTTTCATGAAATGAATATAATTTTTTACTTTTTCCTTATGCATTCGATTCCCCAAAAAAAGCACCCCAATTTGAGTATTATAACATTTTTGACACTCGTCAGGATCGATTAGAAATTTAAAAAAGAGTTCATTTATTTTTGTATATTTTTTAATGCGAAAATCATGATTCATATATTTGCAAATTTGACAGGGTTCCGGAAACTTTTTTTGAATTTTTCCTTTTGCATTCGATTCCCCAGAAAAAAGCACCCCTATTTGAGTATTATAACGTTTTTGACACTCGTTAGGATCATTTAGAAATTTATTCATTTTTGCCTTCTCATAAGGAAGCATTGTTTGATTTTAATTTTAATTATAGTTCCCTTCGGAAAAATTTTGTACATTAAAAAACTAATCAATGGACTTATA
>WNHD01002222.1:0-19182 GCA_011057455.1 Ganaspis sp. Gsp50
AAGGTTTTAAAATATAGTTTTTCAAAATGTTTTAAAAGGAATTAAAATGCTTCAAGAGTACTTCAAAATACTTTAAAATATTCAAAGATACTTCAAAATTTTCAAAGATACTTCAAAATACTTAAAATGGTTTTAATATTTAAAATAATGACCTTGAGTAATTTAAATTCTATAGAAAATTACTTTTTTAAAACTTTTGAATATTGCTGTTTTATTCTTGTTTTTCTTCATTTAAAAATCCCCTTTTTATGGAAGAAAATCCCCTTTTTTAAAATTGAATATCCCCTTTTGCACCTAAAATTGAACGTAAAAACGATTGTGATCCCTGAAATCACAAGAAAAACAAAATGTTAAATTTCAAGAAGAATTAGAATTTTCAGACATGCCTGTAGAATTCCAATAATTTATCTTGGAATTTTGATGCATTGAAAACTAACATTTTGTTTTTTCCTCTGATTGGGAGGGTAGAAAGAATTTTGTTAGTTACATAGGGAGGTTAAAATTTTCTAAAAAATGAACTCCGTAATTTATGGATGGGTAAAAATAAAAGTAAAAAAAGCGCACAAATGTAAAGTTTATCTTACAATGTTCTATGGATCTTTTACTCATATGAGTTAATAATAATTCTTAATATCGCGAATTGAGCATTAGAGACAAAAAAATTTTTTTTTTTCAAGAGATTACAAAAATACACCCAAGTTGTTATGTAATAAAAACGAGTTGATTCTCATTTTTATATTGAAAACGAGTTGTGTATAAAAATGTGAATAAAAGAGAGATACTAATCGCAAGAGCGATTTTCCGAATAAATGCGATATAGTTCCACACATGCGTTGCACGTGTATCATAACCGCGGGAGTTGAGCAGTTCTTAAAAAAAAAACGTAGTTAGCGGAATTTTCTCTGTTGCTTTAACGATTCATCCATGCCGATGCATCATTTCCACAGTCAAGCATTAAAATTGTGAAATTGGTTTAAAGACAAACATTGCAAATAACTTGATTGTTCTCAGTAGAATAAAAGAGAAAAATATTTTTTTAACGAATTCCAACGAAACGTATCATGAAAACTAAACATTCACATCAATTTGCATCCACACAAAAGGCTTCACAGAACTTTCACTTTTTCATCCCATTATTATATTTTCATGATTTTATTTAGTCATAATAAATGTCACATTAACTGTATAGAATAATCGTATAAGAATAATCGTAACTGTAGTATTTTAATTCAAACAATCATATTCAATTTTAAATTATTAAAAAATAAATTAAAATTAAATTAATTTATTAAAATTTCGTTTATATTACAGAATTCATTGATTTTCATAATTAGAATTAATATTTGTAATTATTATTTTTTTTTAATGTATGTTAATTAATTAACATACATTAAAAAATATTCTTATAGCCTTAATTCTTATATTCTTATTCTTCAATTTTTAGCTCAAAATTAGCTTTCATCGAAAAGTACATTTTTAAACAAGATTATAATCTTTAGCGTAAAATTAAGTTTTACATAAGCATTAACTTTTAGCGAAAACTTGGCTTTGCGGTAAACATTAACTTTTAGCGAAAACTTGGCTTTGCGGTAAACATTAACTTTTAGCGAAAATTTGATATTTAGATATGAGTTTTAGATAAAAATTAAAAGATAGAATTGAACTTGCGGAAAAAAGTAAAAATACTGAATGAACGATTATTAATGTAATTAAGAAATTTTTTGATATTTGAGAGATTGGATGGTATGAATAAAAATATTTGGATGGTTGAGGAAAAATGCAAGTGAGTTGGTTTTATCACTATAAAAACATGGTGTCTTATTTTGAACGAAAACGTCTTAAATTAAGACATATTTGGTGACTAAGACACAAAAAGTGTCTTAATTTAAGACGTTTAACACGAAAGGCTTTAAAGTCGGGATCGTCAAAAAAAGGGCAGTACTATTGACCGGCTTATTTGCATGTAGCGATTCGTTTTGATTAGCATGGGTGATAGTAACTTGAGCTCGATCGTTCCCACTCTTGAACATCGCTAACTATAACTGGTGCTAGCACTGTCGGCATCGTTAACCACTATTGGCCAACATTTTCTACCGCCGTGATCGCAATTTATTGTATGTGCATACCTACATATGTACACACGTACGTCCAAATAATATACAAGTCTCTATTTGCATTGTGCATCCACTAAATCGAAAATTTATTAACATAAAAGTGTGCGTCACCTGTTGCCAGAATTTTAAACAATTCTCAACAAAAATCTATAATGTTTTCTTCTCGTTTCTGACTATAGAAAAAGTACTTGTGTAAATGATAAAATTACTTTATAAATTACTTTATAATTAATAAGTGCGATCAATGGAAAAAAATATGCCTGAAAAAGATTTTCAGGTTCGTATTTATCAATAGTGAAATGGCAAATAAATTAATAACTGAAAATATATGAAAATGAATGAAAAGAATGGACATAAATGAATATAAATGAATATAAATGAATATAAGTGAATATAAATGAATATAAATGAATATAAGTGAATATAAATGAATATAAATGAATATAAATGAATATAAGTGAATATAAGTGAATATAAATGAATATAAGTGAATATAAGTGAATATAAATGAATATAAATGAATATAAATGAATATAAATGAATATAAATAAATACAAATTCATATAAATGAAAAGAAATGAAAAGAAATGAAAAGAAGTGAAAAAAAGTGAAAATAAACGAAATTAAATAATAAATATGCGTGAAAATAAAGGGAAGTAAATGCGAAAATAAATGAACAAAAATTCAAATTTTATTGCTTCCTCTATGAATAAGCAATAAATGAAAATGGAAATAATAAAATAAGCAAACAGGAAAATAAGTAGTATAAATAAATGCAAATAAATATTTGTAAAAGATAAGAAGAATTTGAATATAAAAAATAAATAATAAAAAATAAATACAATTGTTAAAAAAAACCTGGAATATATTTAACTTATGCAAAAGGCAATGATTGTATTAGTTTAAAAAAAACATTGAAAAGGAAAAAAGTCGTTATTGACTGAAGAACAAACTTAAACAACATTTTTCTTAACGCTTTGGTCATTCTGTAGACATTCAAGAAAGTTCGTAATTTAATTTCCACTGGTGAAGCTCTAATAAAACTTCTACTTTTATGTACAAAACACGCTGTATAGAGACCTATTTTTCAATTAACTTTATTTCAGAAGATTTCCATTTATTCAATGTCAAGAGAGTTTCATTTTAATTAATATTTCCTTTAGAATTAGCTTTTTACGATTCTGTTTGATTTCAGTTCATAAATCTTGTTTATTTATTGAAAACAATAAAAATAATATTTTCGAAAAAAGTAATTTTTCAATTGTTGAGAATAAACTGATTTTAATTGTTTCAAAATAAACAGATTTTTATTGTGTTGAAACAAACAAATTTTTATTGTGTTAAAACAAACAAATTTTTATTGTGTTAAAACAAACAATTTTTTATTGTGTTAAAACNNNTGTTAAAATAAACAAATTTTTATTGTGTTAAAACAAACAATTTTTTATTGTGTTAAAACAAACAAATTTTTATTGTGTTAAAACAAACAGATTTTTATTGTGTTAAAACAAGCAGATTATTATTGTGTTAAAACAAACAAATTTTTATTGTGTTAAAACAAACAAATTTTTATTGTGATAAAACAAACAGATTTCTATTGTGTTAAAACAAACAAATTATTATTGTCTTCAAACAGATTATTATTGTCTTATAAAAAACAGATTATTATTGTCTTCAAACAGATTATTATTGTCTTCAAATAAATAGAATATTATTGCTTTCATACAAACAGATTATTGTGTTAAAACAAACTAATTTCTTTCAAAAGAACAAAGTTATTTCTTAGAACAAACAAACTTTTATTATTTCAAAGCAAACCTATCTTTTAAAGCAAAAAAAATTTTTAAAATAAATTTCGATTGTTTGAAAATAAGATTTCAATTTGTTTTATAGTAAAGAGATTTAGATCAATTAGTAAACATATTTTTATTATTTTAAAGAAAACACATTTATTTAAAAATAAACAGATTTTAATTGTTTTCAAATAAGCAGTTTTTAATGCTCCGAGAGTTCTTTAAAATAATTCTTTGTGAAAGCATTTTGAAAACGATAATGTTTTTATATAATAAACGGTTGTAAAATGAAAAAACCATTGATTGACATTTTTTAAGTGAACACGTTGCTTACTTAATTTAAAATGGACATTTTTCTTGATTACCTTTTGTAAAATTTGTCACACCGTTTTCAATTCAGTAAAATCAATTGCTTTATGAAGATTCGTTCATTTCTGTAATTACAGTCACGTGACAAAACGAGTTGAGAATTACAAATGAAGGAAATAACCGATAATACCCAGTTGTATAATAAATTCTCTCACACTTTTCAATTTTTCTATATAATAAACAAAAAAATGACTTATAAGAAAATTCCTCGCCATTTTCCCATTTTTATTTTTGCTACGTGATAAGATTATTTTCCCATAGGTGAAATAAATAATGCATGTTAAATACACGTTACGTTTATTAGTTAAATATTTTTACTTATTTCGTAATGCAAAATATTTAACTGGGCTTGAAAATTAACACAAAAAAAGCCGGAGAATAACATTTCTTTCTTGTTATATGTGGAAATTATAGATATTTCTTCCATGCAAAAAGAAGTTAAAAAAGAACTCATTAACTTTGTAACGTTCGCTTATTTTCGCAAAGTAATTTTTTATAAAAATGTTTATTTTAAAAAGTTTGTTGTGGTTCATTTGTCAATATTGATTTTGAGAATTGTTTGTCAGTCATTCTAGGCTCTTATTAATAATTTTCAAAACTGATGTAGTACTAAAAACAAGACTGTTATTAAATGAAAACTGAGAATTTAACTCGAGGTTTAACTAAAGAAAAAAAGTTTGTAGCGTCAGTGGTTGCTTTTGTAGAAATTTTCAGACATAAAAAAAGTAGGGTGAGATTCGTTGCACTCAGTTGCAACTCAAGATGGCAAGACTTTTTTAATAACCAGTTAGTCATACACTCACCAGAATTCAAAATCTTAAGAAAAACGTGAATGTATATGTATCAACTTTATTGTTATTTTAGCTAAAGTTTTTATTTATTTATTTCAGCTTTATTGTTATTTTTAGCATTGTGTTCAATCATTACTTTTTTATTTTCAATATTAAAATGAATAAATATAAATATATATAAATATAAAAATAAATATAAATATAAAATATGAATGTAAATATAAATAATACAAATGTAAATATAAATAATATAAATGTAAATATAAATAATATAAATGTAAATATAAATAATATAAATTTTTTAATATTTAAAAACCTATGCAGATAAAATACAAAAAATAAAACATAATAATACAATTAATATATAGTGATTTCGATATTAGAGTTTCACAAAATATTGCGATGGCAAATTTATTGATTTACTTATCAAAAAAGTCTATGTATTTAGAAATAAAAAATGGCAGAATAAAATAAGAAACAAAATCACAGAATAAAAGCAAAATTTCTATGCAGTGTTTGACATATCGAATCTTTAGATAGTTGCTTGAGAGTAATTATCTATCATTGTTTTTAAATATACTTTTAGTTCGTCTAGATTTTAATGCATTTTTAATCTGTTTCGTAAAAATATGCGACTTTTTATGATCTCTTCTTTCAATTTTCAATTACACAAATTATCCCTATAGAGCACTCTAATGACTTCAGTTTTTGTTCCCTTACATTACGCATTTGAAATTCTTTGTTCAAATCATCTAATTAAAATATCTAAAAATAAAATTGTTTGAATACTTGTTTAAAATTAAAATATGAAACTTTTTTAATTTTCCGTCTACATAACATTAATTTGCAAATATTATTATTTACATTTTTGTCCAATTTTGCATCCTTATAGAGCAAGCAAATCATTTTTGTTATAAAAACTGAAAAGCAAAGACAATCCAAATGAGCGCTTAGAACACTTAATATTTGAACTTCGTATAATAAATCAATAAGTAAATAATTTAAAACCCATTATATTAATTATGAAAAAGTGTAATAGAAAAAAAGTCCAAAAAAGTCATAACTCAAAAGCTTTAAAAATGTCCAAACACCATTATTTTTGTTCTTTAACAGAAACGGAAGTTTAAAAATAAAGTAGGTACAATACAAATAAATGTAATTACATTCACTATTTGAAGGGAAAAAATGTTTGCAAAAGTTGCAATTTGGCATAAATAAAGAAATGTAGGTCATTATAATTGTAATTCTTTAGGATTTATATTGTCTGAGAAAATTTGCATGAAACGTACATAATTTTGGAAGAGATAGCAAAGGTACATCAATTTTAAATGTATCTCTCATTGAAATGATTCTTTCTGGATTGGATACGGTGAGCAGAAATAATACAGAAGCACAGGGTATAGAAGCAGCCTTGACTTGGCAGTTTTACCTGTTCCCTCTATTCTTTTGTAATTTGACTTTCCGCCTTTGATCACCCGCACAATGAACGAGCGTTATTCCACACATGCATAAATTATCCCAAGAATTTTACACTCTTTAATAACTTTTTCTCTTCCCACTTTTATCCCTCTTTCCTTTTTTCCCAAATTCTTCTCTTTGCATTTTTTTTCCTATAATTCCAATTCTTCGAAACTACAAAAACTGCAATTTCATTTATTTTTAGTCCACATTTTTTGTACTATTTATTTTTTTGTACTATTCATTTTTCTGTAATATTCATTTTTTATATTATTCATTCCTTTATTTCAATCTCTGTTCGTTTTTATTTCAATTTCTGTTCGTCTTTATTTCAATTTCTGTTCGCCTTTCTTTCTACTCATTATAATTGCACCATTTTCTTGCAGTGAATTTGTTCCTTTTTGAACTTTTAAGCACTTTGTCCCGAATTTTGCGATTTTTCTCAACTTTTGCAAATATTTCATGTAGCGAATATAATTGTAAACAATGAAATGACCAGAGCGTTGTAACGTGCCCTTAAAACTCGGTGATCATAAAAAGAAACTCGGACCTGGACGAAACAAAGCTGATTTCATTTTTCATGATACATATATATGTACGTGCTCAAGTGGATAAATTTATTCCTGATCTAACCTACTTCCTGCTCTATAGAAATATTGAAACTATTTTTAATTTCTTCATAGTCATTTTTTGTATCAAGCTTAATTTGAAGCATTAAACTTTCAGTTAATTTTCCTTCAGTTCTTGGAAATCGGAGTTTCACGGAATTTCTAAAAACTGATTCAAGATAAAAATTCAAAAGAGATCCTAGATTTTCCCAGTCACTTAGAAGAATTTATTAGCCGGAGTAGTCACTAACAAATGATTGATGCCGGAGAAAAAAAAGATTTAAGATATCCTCTCTATAATCAAATGATGACGGATATAAAGTTGAAATTTTTTTTAAATGATTTCGATTGAGATTGTTATATTTGGTACTATAAAAGAGCTATAAATTAGGGAGTGTCTTAGAGAAATTAAAATAAAACAAGAACTGGAATAAATTATAAAAATGTAGAATAAATATAAAAATATAGAATAAATATAAAAATATAGAATAAGTATAAAAATGTGGAATAAATATGAAAAGGTAGAATAAATATGAAAATGTAGAATAAATATGAAAATATAGAATAAATATGAAAATATAGAATAAATATAAAAATATAGAATAAATATAGAAATATAGAATATAAAAATATAGAAAAATATAAAAATATAGAATAAATATACAAAAACAATTTAGGACAAAAAAAGTCATAGCAGAAGAAAGTAACTAAAACAAATATCGTATTTATTACAGAACGTCATTTACGACTTTTTGACAATTTTCCTGTTTATTTTTTATATAAAATATTATTGTATTTGTATTTTATAATTTCATAAACTTTTATTGTTTCCTCTAAATTATGCTTGAATGGCTTAATTAATCCGTAGTTCAACTTTACGATGTAAAAGATTAGCGGTCTCGTTTCTATCTTTTTATTTACGATTGTAATTATTTTGTAGTCACAATCTGTTTCCTCTGTATTCTTAATTATTGGATTAAAACAGGTTTAAATCTAAAATAATTTTGATTACAGAGAGAAGCTTTAATTAATGATATGAGTGTCAAAACAGTCATAGCGTCATTTTCTACATTGTTAAAATTTACTTTTTTCGGAATAAATATTTCAAAATATATATTCTCTTCAAGAAGATCTTTATTTCTTATATTAATCTTTATATCTGACGTAAATTTAAAAATATTTAATTCATTTTCTCTTTGAACAATTTTGCTTAAATTTTGAATTTTCTTCGAGGTTCGAGCTGCACTGAATTCTTGAAACCTCTGCATTGTTCAGTAGCGACACTGAATTACTAATTAAGAATACATTGTTTCAGATTCATAGTTGGGAACTGAGGGAACCGGCAAACTTGGCAGGTGGCACGATGAATCACGTCAGCCTTTTGAGGCAGTTAAATGTTCGCCAAATGCCTCTCAATCAATAAAATATAGACTTTTATCAATAAAATTTGGACTTTTATCAATAAAATTTGGATTATTATCAATAAGGTTTGGACTATTATCAATAAAATCTGGATTATTATCAATAAAGTTTGGAATATTATCAATAAAATCTTGACTTTTGTCTATAAAATGTAAACTTATCAATAAAATATAGACTTTTAACAATAAAATATAGACCTGACAATACAAAATTTATAAAAAATCAATATAAAATTGTATAAATACAAAAAACCCCTCTTTTAAGTTCTTTAATACCTTTCTGAAAATATTTCATCTCTCAAAAGCAATAATCTTTAAACTTAAGAAAGTTTTCACTATAAAAAGTGATCAACTTTTCGGTAGTCTTAAAAATTGATAGAGATTGTTAACAAAATTTTGATTCCTGTTGAAATCAATCATGTGGAATTCGATATCAAAACATCCAGGTGAAATTTTTACTGAAGTTTGATAAAATTTGGTGAAGAACTTCTATGGAATTTTATAAGGAACTTAGGAGATATTCTATAAAAAACTTATGAGATATTTTGTATAAAATTTCTACCAAAATTTATACGAAACTTCTATGAGTTTTTGTACAAAATTTCCATCAACTTTTATACGAAAATTCCGTAAACTTTTATACGAAAATTCCATGAATTTTTATATGAAAATTCCATGAACTTTTTTACGAAAGATCCATGAGCTTTAACACAAAACTTCTATGAACTTTTATAGAAAAAATTCCATGAAATTTTTTAGGAAATTTTTTAAAACTAATTTTTTAAAAAATTAGTTTTTTTACGAAATTTGGAAGATTTTCTATATGAAACTACTTATTTCATTAATTTTTTATGAAACTTGGAAAAACTTGTATACGAAACTTCCATGAAATTTTATATGAAGCTATTCCATATTTTTTTTACTAAACTTCTATGAACTTTTATATGAAACTATTCCATAATTTTTTTACGAAACTTCTATGAACTTTTATACGAAACTTCAATGAACTTTTATACGAAACTTCAAAGATCTTTTATACGAAACTTCAATGAACTTTTATACGAAACTATTCCATAATTTTTTTACGAAACTTCTATGAACTTTTATACGAAACTTCTACACAATTTCAAAAGGAAATTTCTTGAAATTTTGTAAAAAGTTTCTACAGAATTCAGTATAGAGATTTTACATATAGAATAAAGATCACTTTCTGTTTGAAAGAAATAAAGAAGTAAATAAATAACTTTTCTTGGCATAAAACTTGCATTGAATTCTATAACAAATTCCATTGAATTCCACAAGAAATTTCAACCTTCTCCAATGATTTTCATATAGAAATAACTTTTCTATAGAAATCCTACCGTTCTATATACTTTCTACGAAAAATCTTTAGTTGAAATTCGGCACTGAATTCCCCTACGAAACATCTCTACTAACTAAAACGAAACTTGGTCTCTTGAACTGTACCTTTATCAAAATTTTTGGACATTTTCGCAGACTATTTGTCACATTTCTTCGAAATTTCTACACAATTTCTACGGAAAGTATCTATGTATCATCGAATCCCTTTGTACGATTTCTACAGAATCAGACATAGGAAATGTATGTTGATGAAATAACGCTATGGTATCATTTTCATGTTGATAAAATGATACTACCTAGTGGGAAATTACCATCGGCGCAAGCTTGGCCCAAACTTGGCTAATATTGGCCCAACTTTAGCCCAAGTTTGAGTATCGGCAAATTTCCCACTGGATATACTATCATTTTTATGTTGATAAATTGATACTCCAGTATCATTTTTATGTTGATAAATTGATACTGCAGTATCATTTTCATGTTGATAAATTGATACTACAGTATAATTTTTTCATAGTATGCATTTCTGTGTAAAATTAGTGCTATGTAAAATGTGTCATAGTTGCTGTGTAAAATTCCTACATAGATTCATTCTTAAAATGAAATTTCTTCCTTCTTCATCATTCTTACAAATTTCCTATTTCCCCATCATGAATCCAATATCACACATGAAATAAAAAGCACCACAGTCACTTAAAACCACGTTTCCATTTCACATAAACACCATTAATATACTAAATCCAAAATGCTTAAAAAATCAAATTGCGAAGTGACTTACGCGCGAGATTGGTTAGTCCGATAGTTTTGCAATGGCCTCTCATTTAAAGTAGCTTGTTAACATTTTAATAACACTGTCAAAACACCAATGTCAAAGTGAAGAAACCGGTCGTGATGAAAACTTGCTGCGTATTAGTAGGATTTCTTTTGCACTGGGGCAATTGGAACCACTTGTGGAATCGGAGGCTTTTCTACAGAAATAAAAGAAGGAAGAGCTGGGAGTGGGGAAAATTGTTGAATGAGTCGGGGATGGATTTTTTGTGTTTTAATTTAGTCCGGATGGTCGTGGTCGCTCGATCCACACGTGCGACTGATCAAATGACTGACTGACTGACTGGCTGGCCGGCTCATTCACTCACTCACTCATTCACTCACTGACTAAGAGTGCCGTTTCTCTGGCAGAGGTTCCACTCGCTCAACCCGCAGGACTGGCTTTGTGGAGGGGCGATGAGGAGGGGATTCCTCCCTATCTTCCTGAATCCTTATCTTCTTGAAAATCCTGCACCAGAAAATGCGAGGACGAAGTAGGCTTCCGATATTTACAAAGGTTAAGTTCAAATCTACTGCAAACTGGAGCAAACGTAAAGTCGTCTTTCTTGCCTATTTCTTTATTTTTGTCTCGGCAAAGATTTACGCTTTTCAACGTTTCAGTCTCCTTTTTTTGGAAATTTCTTTTTCCTTTTTCTCAATTGCAGTTTTACTTATTGACTTGTTAAACAATCGACGAGTGTTTTTTCTCGAATCGAAAATAATTCTTTTTCGTTTATTTACGTGGAGCAAAATCGAGTATGAAAAATGCTATACAGAATAATTGTAAACTTAAATGTTCACTTTATTAGTTTAGTATTCATTCCTCAACTTATTTTCGTGTGAAATTTCTCTTACTTTCGTGTGAAATTTTTCTTACTTTCATGTGAAATTTCACTTATTTTCGCGTGAAATTTCACTTATATTCCTCTGAAATTTCACTTATTTTCGTGTGAAATTTTACTCATTTCCCTGTGAAATTTCACGTATTTGTAAGTGGCGGAAGACTTTTACTTAAAAATAAGTAGATTTCACTTATTCAGATTTAGAGAGAATGAAAAAATATTAAAAACGTGAAAGTAAAGGATCAAGATATAAAAAAATAGTTTAATATCTTGGAGTTTGAACTATAATCTCCATAGTTGGAGTTTCTTTCCTTTAAGGTCAAAATAATTTGAAAATTATTTGCTATCAGAATATAAGACTAAAAAATAATTCCTGGGTCGATAAACTTTTTTATACATTAATAACAAGTGTATGGAATACAAAGTTTCTGAGTGGAAATCAGATTCGTTTATTAAAAAGAGTTAAAGAGTTGTTAATGAATAAAAATTGTAATAGCAAACGAATTAAAAGACACATGTGTTTTTTAGTTGAAAACATATATATCGATCCCAGTTGTTAATTAAGACAATGCGTTTTAAAGAAACATATGTTTTTGCAATTAGTATTGTACTTTTCGACTTGATTTAATGAATTTATAATCATTCGTATGTTGATGAGGCTGAGGAATTTAATAACAAGTTGTGAACAATGAGTTGTAATTTACAATACCCTGTTTCTGATATTTCACTCTTCAACTTACAAAGTAAAATATTAGAAAACTTTGCACATCTCGCGATGCAAAATTCAAGCAACTCTTTCCATTTTTTACAGTTTGCAATAAATTTTTTCGTGTCTAAAGTTCCTGTGCGTTCATACAGAACTTGGAAAACGAATGGGCACTCATAAAAAATTGATTGAACTTTTAGAAATTAATTTCATTTATTTCATTAGGTGGTTATTCCTTTTTTATTTTTTTTTTATTTATTAGACAGTTGATTCGTATTTTCTCTTTTATTTTGTCCTTTTATTTTCCTTCATTAATGGATATTTCATTTCTTTTATTTTCCTTCATTAATGGATATATCATTTCTTTTTTATCCGTTATTTATGGATATTTCATTTCCTTTTTATCCGTTATTTATGGATATTTCATTTTTATGTTGTCCTTTATTTCACTTTGTTTTATCCTTTATTTACGTTTATTTTGCTTTCATTTTACCATTTATTTATATTTATTCTATCATTTATTTATACTTTTATAATTTACGTTTATTTTTTTTTTATCTTACCATTTATTTATATTTGTTACAATTTGAGGGTATTGTACATTTCAATAAATAAATAATTTTTTTTATGCGATCTTATAGTGACTTTAAGTAATAATAGTTACAGATAATTTAACACAGAATTAATTAATAAGGTAAAAATATCGAACGAATAAAAATAATAACAGTAGTGAAAAATAAATATATAAATAATAATGATAATAATAATAATAATAATAGTAATAATAATCATAATAATAATAATAATAATAGTGCTAATAGTAATAATAATAATAATAATAATAGTAATAATAATAATCATAATAATAATAATAGTGCTAATAGTAATAATAATAAAAACATTAATTAAGAAATATAGGGATTTGAAAAAGTACATTGTAAAATTTGTTAAAATTGTAATAAGGGATTATTTAAACTAATTTGATAAGAAGAGATAAATTCTGTCTGCTCTACATTTGTAGATTTCTGATTGGCATTCGATTAGGTTGAAGAAAACAGTAGCCGAAAGAAAATTGCATACATAATGTTATTTCGCTAATGAATTTAGAATCGATTCACAAGGCCATGCATAGTTAATAATCACGTTTCTTTAAGTCAATTATGCGTTTGTGCATATAGCCATTTGAATTATTGAATTTCATATGCACCATCAGTACATTGTAAATTTTCCAGAATTCAAACAATCCTAAATTGACTAATTTTCCTCGTATCAACAATAATTCAATTCAAATATCAAAGGGTTTATTCACATTTGTAAATAAGTATAAATATGCACTTTCTGAAATAACATTCAATTTGAAAAGGCAACTTCCAATTTTCCAATCAATTTGTATATTTTACTAATCAAATAGTATTTTTCGCGAATAAAGAATTTAACGAATAAACAAAATAAAGAGTTTAAAAAATAAACAAAATAAATAATTTAAAAAATAAAATAAATAAAGAATTTTACAAATGAAGAATGTACCAATTTAATACACAAAATTTGATTCAATTCGAAAAAACACTTTGATATAGAAAAAACATAAAAATGTAAATATTAAAAAATTCATTAATCCATTTACGTAATTTTGCTTCCTCATAGGGAAGCATTGTTTTAATATTGTTGAGTGATACAATAAATATAAATAAAAAGTACACATACCCCTAAAACTGGAAGCAGACCAATTTAATCAAACTTTTCGTTAATTTAGAGAAACGATTTAATTACACTTCTTTAATTGGGCTTTTCGACAGATTTAAGAATTTACTCTAACCTACTTTGAGAATCGTTCTAACTGGATTAAACTTTTTCTTTAAATGAAGTAATTTTGTGCTGTATGATTACTTACATTGCAAATTGTTATTATGACAAAAAGATTTAGATTATAAATTATGTGGATTGACGGACTGTTTTTCGACACGATAGATTAAGCACTTTATAAACCGGATAGGATTTAGTGGAATTAGATTTGTAAAATGATCTCTGAATGATATTAAATCAATATGCGGATATCAAGAAGAATATGGAATAGAACCCAACTTTAAGCACACTTTCATCCATCAATTCCGAGACATCGTAAACAATACAACCAAATATTTACAATTATGAGAAGCTCAACATTTACAATTCCCTTGTCTGATAATTCATTTTTCTTGTTTTTGAAAAAAATTGTTTTCAAATATTTATCAAACGAGAAGAATAAATATATATAAAATATTTATGAACAAAATACCAAATAAATAATAAATACCAGAGTAATAAATATAGTAATGACGAACAATAAAATAGTAAAGAGAAAAGATAAAGAAAAAATACGAATAAAAAGGATGAATAAAAAAGAAGAATAAAAAAGAAGAATAAAAAAGAAGAATAAAAAATATTAAGAAAAGAGATAAAAGAAGGAAAAGAGAAAAGATTTATAGAAAAAAAGTTGAGAAAAAAATAGTAAAGAATAAAAGATGCAGAAAAGAAGGTGAAGAAAGAAAGTAAAGAACGAAAATAGAAAGGCAGAAATAGTAAAGAAAAAAATAGTGAAGAATAAAAATAGTGAAGAACAAAAATAGTAAAGAAAACAATATCAACGATCAAAAATAGGAAAGAAAAAATTGTAAAAAACAAAAATAATAAAGGAAACAATATTAACAATTAAAAATAGGAAAGAGAAAATTGTAAAAAACAAAAATAGTAAAGGAAACAATATAAAGAACAATATAAAATATAAAATATAAAGAAGAATATAAACAATATAAAATTAAAGAACACAAATAGTAAAGAAAAAATAATAAAGAAAAAATAGTAAATAAAAATATAATAAAAATATAATAAAAATATAATAAAAATATAATAAAAATATAATAAAAATAATAAGAAGCAAATTTTCAGAATTACCCACGATATCATAAAATCATCGAAAAGTATATAAACAAATGAAACGATTAAAAACAATAAAAAACAATTGAATATTATGGATCAGTTGTTTATTGTTAAAATTTGATTTGTTTATCTACTAGACAAAAATTGTATCGCATTTTTTTTTATCATTATAAAAGCTCGATAAGAGTTGAATTTGAAAAGTCTGATATTTGATTCGACGAGTTTTAAAAAATATTCTGAAGATGGCAGCAAACCGCAGAATTTCAGCTTTACCGACCTGACGGCGGCAAAATCCTGTTTATTCAATGATTAAAGTAATTAGAGCCAAGATGCGGAAAATAGCATTAGACTTTTTATGTAATTGCAATTCTGAACATTATTATTATGTGATCAGTGCAATGATATATCATTACGAGTTTTATTCACTCTCTACTTCAAAAGTTTCATTGTGAACATTTTTTACGACTTTTATTTAAATAGCAAACAATTTCGAAATGCGAAAAATTCAGTTAAAGATCTCCTCTTGACGGTTCACGGGTTTTATTGCCTAAAATTATACAGTAACTTCGAAGCATCATTATAAGAACAGTAATTAAAATATAAGCGATAGAAACCGTTTATAACTGTTCAAAAAGTGATTTTTTTTGTAACAAAAGAATGGATAAAAAACTATTGCGCGAAAGATTTTGCTCTTTTTTAGCTCGAAAAGAAATATAAGGCATTCTTGGGTCTTGAATCCAGTCAATCTAATTTTACTTTTATTTTTAAGTGTAGAGGAAAGTCAGTAAAAAAAACAGAGTTTACTCTATGAAAAAGCTAAACAAAATAAAGCTGTCTCTTGAGTAAGCAAAAATATGCAAAACAGTAAATTTTTGGTTATACGTTTAAGAAAATCTTTTAAATGTTTCTTTAATAAGAATAAAAACCTCAAGAATTTTTCTAAAATAAATATTTTTCTAAAAGAAATATTTTTCTAAAATAGAATTTTTTTGGAAAAGATGTTTTTTATTTCAACACATTTTTTTATTATTTGAATTAATTAATTATTTTATTTTTAACAAACTCAATTTCTTTTGGTTTGAATGATTAGAAACTACGGTTATGCTTAAGCTTTAAACAATTAAACTTTTTCGATCAAAAAGTTTTGTATATGAATGAATAAAATTTCGCAATAAAGAAATTTGTTTGCAGGAGAAACATTTTTTAAAATCAAATAAATATGTATGAGTGAGAAAAATTTAATGAATCTGACACACTTTTTTGAATCGAACCAATTTTCTATGAATCTAAGAAATTAAATTCAATTCAAGAAACATTTTATGACTTCAAAAAGATTTTGTGACTTAAGAAATTTGTTGTGCCTCAAGAAATATGTTGTGCCTCAAGAAATTTGTTATGACCCAATAAATTTTCTACACTGAGAAAACGATATGATTGATCCAAACATAATATGTTTAATTTGAACTTATTTTCACTTTGTTATACAGTCAAACATATTGAAGTTTAATTTAAACATATTTTTTTCTTTCACGTAATATATTGAATTTAAACATATTTTCTTTCACTTAATATATTGAATTTAAACATATTTTTGTTCACTTAATATATTCAATTTAAACATATTTTTTTCACTTAATATATTCAATTTAAACATATTTTTTTCACTCAATATATTCAATTTAAACATATTTTTTTTCACTTAATATATTCAATTTAAACATATTTTTTTCACTTAATATATTCAATTTAAAAATATATTTTGTTCGTGACAAACTTATTTTACTAGTTTTAATCGTATTTTATGTTTGAAACACTTGCAAAAATGATCCAAACTAATAATTTTTTAAATTAAACCAAATATGAATTAAACTAATATAAATATTTTTTAATGAAGTGAAATCGTTTAAAATTATGCATCAGTTTGAAACAACAAAATATTTTTCTCAATGTATAATTGAAATCCTTTGTGATTCAAAAAGTCCAAAAAAATTTAAATCCAAAAAATGGAATGAATTAAAATCGAAACGATTTTTTGAATCCAAAAATGGAATGAATTGAAATCGAAACGATTTTTTGAATCCAAAAATGGAATGAATTGAAATCGAAACGATTTTTTGAATCCAAAAACGGAATGAATTGAAATCGAAACGATTTATTGAATCCAAAAACTTGGTTTCTTTGCGAGAATAATCAAGCATTGTTTTCAAATAAAAGAAATCGTATCAGGAGTGAGATTTTTGCCCGCCTATAACTATTGTTCTCAGAAGAAATTAAATAGTTTAGCCTCATTTCTGAATTGTCAAGGTCAGTTGAAGTGCAGACATGATCAAAGCAACTTTATCGCCGATAAATAAGCGATCAAGTACATGACTTATGGACATTTGATTTTCTTTGGAATTCAGAACATAGGCTGATATTGATCATTGAACACCTAGTTTTGCCGGCCGGCAAAGTCTTAAAAATACATGGAAGCTATCTAGGATAACCTTAGCACAGGAGTCACGAGATTGAAAAACTTTAATCGTTTCTCGGTGGTCAATTAATTCACGAGAGTTAATGAACTATCGATGAACTCGTCATTGCCACACGAGGCGAACAAAAGCAGTCTAGTGTACTGTTTCCGGTTAGCTCTGTGCCAATTTTGAATAATCATCGGGCCAGGCTGGACGGAAGTCAACGGATTTCAATTGCAATGAAAGAAAGAACCAACATTTTTCCGTCGAATAGAACAGTGAATCGAGAGAAAAAAAAGGCAGGAGGTTAGAGGTCGGCGTAAAAGGATGAAATAAAATTGGTGGTGGAGTCAAGTGCATCTGCTTGCCGTTATATGTACGCCTATAAAATGTAGTATGTTATCGATTGGATGGATGCCTGCTCTAAATCTGTATGCGCTTGTGTATTCGCCTGGATATGTGTATACATACGGTATGAAATGTAGGTCAGTGGATCACATAACCGCATTTTTTCCGAAACTCAATTTTTCAATTAGGCATTATGAGATCAGTGGCTCCAGTCTCATTTTCTCTACAATCGTTTTCCATTTTCCTATCCAAACACTGACCAGCTTGCGCTCACTGTCCCAGAAGCATATATTTGCTATTCAGGAAGACCATTTTGTATCGATGTGTAAAAAATATCGAGCAGTATACAAAATATCGATCAATATAGAAAATATAGAGCAATATAGAAAATATCGAGTAATATAGAAAATATCGAGTAATTTAGAAAATATCGAACAATATAGAAAATATCGAGCAATATAAAAAATATTGAGTAATATAGAAAATATCGAGTAATTTAGAAAATATCGAATAATATAGAAAATATCGAGCAATATAAAAAATATTGAGCAGTATGGAAAATATCGAGTAATTTAGAAAATATCGAGCAATATAGAAAATACCGAGCAATATAAAAAATATCGAGCAATATAAAAAATATCGAGCAATATAAAAAATATCGAGCAATATAAAAAATATCGAGCAATATAATATGTCGATATAAAAAAATGTCGAGCATACTTTATTGAAGATTGAGCGATTATGAAACAGTATATTAAAAATAATGAAGTAGATAGTATTTCAAATGTTCAGTAAATCTTTCCTTGGTTAATTTTCTTGGCAAAATTAATAAATGTCACGATAAGTTACTAGAAGTTAATATACCTTACATTTAGTTACTCTCAAGTGATAGTATACATCACAATGTGTTATTGTATGTCACAAAAGTTAGTCTTAAGTTAATATACGTTATACAATATGCTAATTAGTAACAAGTTACTATAGGTCACTAGAAGTGAATATATGCATCACAGTAAGTTACTGTAAACACAATAAGTTACACTGAAAAAAATTCATATGGCATTATTAACAATGAACCTATAGTTAATCCTAATGTAGTATAAGTAGCTAGGATTTCTAGCTAACTCAATCATGCCTGTATAGTTGATTTCACAAATCATAATCATGGTTAAAGCAACACAGATTTCCTAGTCAAAT